>JAPDOI010001216.1:0-208238 GCA_029168955.1 Aplectana chamaeleonis
ACATCGGAACCTTGTGTGCAGCAGCTCAGATAGCCCTCAGGACCAAGACAGCAAAATTTCAAACTACGACCTACTGCGGTTATCTCAAACAAATTGGCACTGCTATTCCGACAATCAACTAGAAGACATCAGTTACGTGATGAGCATCATCTTAATAATCCCCTTTCGCAAAGTTTGGGACAATTTTTTCCCACCAAAGAAGCTAGGAAAATCGAAAAGTGCCATTTCCAGGAGGTGGTAGTAAAATTACTAAGAACACTCAAAATGCTTGACGCACAGCAGATGTATATAGTTTACATTATTAAGAACCTATTCGTGTTTGAGCAGGACTTCACGCATTAGGCTTCAGAAAATATTAGAGAGTTTTATGGCGTGGGTGCGCAGTGTGGACATTACGCAGTCCGAGGCTAAAACAGCCGTGGGTGCGCAGTGTGGACACGCGGTCTCTAAAGTGTTAAAAGAGTGCATCTGATGTCGCGACTCGGCATTTTCACTGTACTGCAGCCATGCAGGTGCGTTATTACAGTGTAGACATCCGCTTGGCGCGTATTGCGGAAATTTCCGCCGCATTTTCTACGCATCGCCAAGCTTTGCCAGATTTTGTTCAAACTTGGCAATGCTCACTCTTGGTTTAGTGGTACGACTGGCTCCCAAAACCACGTGTATTGATCGAACGGGCAACCCTGTTATAAGAGATTGAGACGAGGAACTCGCGGGTGTTTACGAATTCGATGTGGACGATTGGTACTCATGTTGCCCATTCATTTTAATGCTTTAACATTACACTCACTATGAAGATATTGTGAAGAATGGACAGATTTATTGAAGGCAGTGTTCTGATGGAAACCATTTTGGAGTTTTCTTTAGAAATCGAAAGGTGCGGGGATCATGGCAGCAGCAAAGATGCGGGGATCATGGCAGCAGCAACAATGTCAAGCAGCCAAAGTGCCCAAACAGCCCTACACGGCCCCTTTGCGTGAAAGCACAATTCCGCCCACTCCCTTTAACGCCCATTGATCAGGAAACATACAACTGAAAACTCTCTGAAGAAGAAACAATACATAAATTGGGTGAATTGTTCCAATGCGTGCATCATGGAGCATGGTTTGATCTCTTTGGTATTCGTGTTTTTCTGCTTAAGTTGGTTTTCTGTTCTTTGCTTTGATCAACTAGCTGTTGAAAGGGGTGGGCAGGACCACGCCACACAAGTTCAGGGCTATTTGGAGCCCGGTTTCTTAGCCCGTTTTTTCGACTTTGATACTGCCATAAGCCCCCGCCCTTTCGGTACCTAGGTCAAAACTTGAAGACAGTTTTTTATCATGAACACTGCCTTCGGAATAGGATTGGTTTGCAAATATTTCGAGACAAAGATGATAATCAATGAAATGTTTTTCTCATGTTACAGTTGAAAAAAACTTTCTTTCTTGAAAATTTCTGCCAGATTTTCGATACTTTCCGGGTTATACCAACCCGGTATCCGACCGGATATCCCGACTCGGATATTTCGGATTCCGACTCGCGAAAAGAGGTCAAAATCCGATTGATCCAAATTCCGAATCACCGAAAAAACGCGAAATTTTCTGATTGATCCGAGATCCGACTATCCGTTTAACGTACTTATTCGAATGATTCGGATTATCCGATGTTGTTATTTCGAATCTATCCGCTTGAGTAGAATATATCCGCGACCTTCGATTTTGAGTTATCCCGAAATCCAAGTATCCGAAATTTTTTGATTCGGACCCAATGTACAGTTTTTAGTGCTCCACTTCAAATCAGTAGTACATCATTTCAACAAATTTTCAACGTTTCTTCGGTGGTAAATCCCATTCCAACTCTGATGTAATAAATTACTTCACATTATTTGTGAGCTCCTCACAAATACCACTATGCTAAATCCGTAACCATTTTATAGCGAAGCAAAACTGTTGAGAATAATAACTCCTATGTTCAAAGACGATCCGATCGTAGCATTTTGAGAATCTTCAAAAGTAGTGCTTAGCTGGCGAAAATTCCTCATTGTGAAGCTTCGCACTTTTCAAATTACATTGCATTTTTTCAAATATGGGCAAACGAGCCTCAGATTCGTGATCAGCACCTTAAACAACACACCTAAAAAAGTTTAACCTCAATCCGAGGTTTTTGAACGCCCTGAGATTTCCATTTGTGTACCCCTTTTCTCTTCATAAAGCTATGATATTGCCCACTTTTGGGAATCTCTTGTAAATCTCTGAGGCATTTAGAGGATTCGGAAAACAGACTGCCAATGTGTTCATTCAATCTCATCTCGATGAAGCCTCTGGGTGTGTCCGCATCAGGTTAGGGGCTGTTTGGAATCATCACTCACTATCGGTTACGAATTACGATTTACGAATCACGAGGAGATTGAAAAAATACGATTAGCGATTTACGGAATTCAAGAATTTATTTACGCACAACCGTGCCGCAACGGTGTTATGAAAATCTGGCTTGGTGTGATTCTGAGTCAGAACTTAGAAGATTTGGCGTGAAAGAAAACGTCGTTATTGCTTGCCTGCGCCTACTCCTTCATTGAAACGCATCGAACACGACGAAAACCAAAATCAAGCTTTTGCGTACAGTGGAACTAGTTGGTCATAACAGTATTACTCAGAAAGTTTGGAGTTTCAAAATCGCCTCTAAATAAAGATTTGCTTACAGCAAAATGGCTTCGTTTGTTTGGGAGGTCGGCCTTGGGGTCCATCCGTTGTTACAAAGAATAAAACTCCGTGGTTGCTGCCGGCAGGCGTGCCTTGTGACGCGTCGTAGGGCTGATGTACACGCCAGTTGATTTCACATTCGGCATCGATCGGAAGCAGCTGACGGCAATGGATGCAGCAGGTTGGTAACTCATTAATTTTGTTCAAGTGGTTGTTCCAGGTGGAAAATCGAAAGCTTCCAACGCTGCGCCTAGGAACAGATCGTAGAACTGCTCCTTGCGTTCTCCGCGCAACTATTTTGTCATCATCAACTGACCCGCATTGTTTTGCGAATTCACAATATTCCAGCAATCTCGAAGCTCTGGTGCTCTCCCGGTTAGCTGACTTAGAGTCCAAAAAGAATTCGTCCAGTGGGTCTCCGTCCTTGCAGAAGAAATTCTGTTGTATTCCACTATGGTGAGGGTTAAGGCGGACGGCCAAAGATCGATGAAAAGTCGCGCATGATCACTTGGGTGGGCATTGATGAGCAGGCAAGCGAGGAGTCAACCCGTCGATTTGATCGCGAGGTCCTCAAGGAGGCCGTTTAACCCTCTGGAAATAAGGAACTCGCACGTGAGTTTGAGCATGGGCACATCCACGTGCCATCGCTACCCTGTTGGGAAACCGCGTAAAGTCAAGGAACTCGTGGGCGGATAATTAAAGATTGGTTGCCTAACCAATGTCCCCGAGGACTCGCTCCTCGCCCATTTGCGAAGTGGGAGGCAAAGCCTTACTCAGCGCTTTGTTCACTCCGTTCGCCCGAAGCGACTACACCCCGAGGAATTGGGTTTGGATCGGCAGCTGCGTAATGAAGCAGGAGACCAGAACGCTAGGGAAGGTGCTTCAGCTTATGTCGTGCATGATTTCGACATTTATCAGAAAGCTTAGAGTCTCCTGAAGACTACCTGAACGCCCGGATGCTGGTAGAAATCTGCAGGGCCCGGTGCGAATAGAATCGGTTGTTTTGGATGCTACACTTGACGGTGTCACGACGATTCGCTGAGTTCCATATTCAAACCTTGGGAGATTCATCTCCAGCGCTAACTCAATGAAATTTCTACTCGACTCCCACATGGCCCTGGTACTCCTCCGGTCCCCCCTTTCGTTAGTAGTTCCTAGAATACAGCATGTCCCCAGTTGTCTCCTCAATCCAGTTTTTGAAGACAGTTCTTCTATTTAATGCACGTTCCATATGCAATAAGCTTCCCGATCTATTTGTTGCTTTCCACCAACCCTCTTATGATTTTCATCACCGAAACGTGGTGCAAGCCAGATGTTATACACGATTCCACGCTGTGCCCTGACCCTAAGTATAGATTATACCAGATGTGTGATAGAGAGCTCTGCAGGTGGCGGGGTTTTAGCTTTAGTTCAAAGCAGTCTCTCTCACTATCCTATTTGGCTCAAGAAACTTCTCTCCCTACTGCCAGTGTTTAATTTTGCACCATTTATACCACATCTATTTCTACCTACATAATTCTGCTCTACCGCAGCCACATGTGAAGCCCTTCATTTCCACGATGCCTTAGCGTATATTTCCGGAAATTATCAGCGAAAATTCTAACAGTATAGTCCTGGGAGATATGAACTTCCAACAATTAAATGGAGCGAGACTAGAGATACTAACAAGGTTTATGGATCCGCCCGCCCAGAAGTTCCTTCAGTTTTTGTGAGGAATATTCACTTTTCCCAACTTGCTACTATTCCTACAATTGGTAAGAAAACACGCTTGATTTGGTTTTAACTAACAATCAGGAAATTATTCAAGATGTATGAGTGTTCTCGCGCCTTTCTCCACCTCAGACCACACAACTGTTTCGTTTCAGAAATTCAGCTTGTGAAGTCCAACAATCCCGTTTCCAACTCTTTCTATTTGACTACTCCAATGGCAGCTACTCTGCCATTTTGCGAGCAACTTTGAAAGTATCAATTGGCGCGACATCATATCACATTGCAACTCCGCTGATGAGTGTTACCATATCTTTCTAAAGCATTGTAGAAGGCTGATCGAGGTGTTTATTCAATCGTCACGAACTCAAACTGGGTTCGCTATCCCTCATACATTCGAAAACTTGCGCAGAAGGCCTCGAGACCTATACCATGCTCGTTCCAGCATTGGTATTCCAGAAATATTTCCGTTTTCTAGAAGACTGGAAAGCGTGAACTATAGGAGCTTAATCTGCGCAAAGAGAGAGAAAGTCGTTTCTTCTCGTAATTCAAAGAGGGGTTTTACAAATTCATCAACCAGAAAACTAGAGCTGAAAAACGGTATTCTATATATCCTGAATACCAATGGTGAACCCTGCCAAGACTGAGCTGGAGAAAGCGAGAGTTTTCGCAACATTTTCAAGAATCTGTTTACAAACATCATTCCTGCCACAATGACAAAAAATTGCCCCCGCGTTCAAGCTTCCTCGAAAATCTGACTTTTTAGATGGAGCATCACCAGTGAAACGAAAGTCTACACGACTTTGCTACGCCTTCCACCCAGGTACTCCACTTCACCAGAGCAACATCCCGTATATTTTCTTGAAAAAGGCAGCTCTTGGGTTAACACCTGCGCTTACACTTGTTTTCAACTGGTGTCTTCTTCATGGTGAGAGTTCCTTCATTATGGAAGGACAGTTTTGTGGAAGCCGATATTCGAAAAAAAAGGGGGGATAAAACAGATGTAAAGAATTATAGACCAATCTGTCTGACTTCATGCACTAGCAAAGTTCTTGAACGCATTGTTTGTAAACAACTTTATGATTACCTTCGTGAAAACAAGTCTAATTATAAGGTTGCAACACGGATTCCTAGCAAGAGTCCACCCATTACGGCATTAATTACAACGATTCCCCAGTGGCAGAAGACAGTGGACTCACGTGGATATATTACAACATGTTATTTAGATTATTCAAAGCTTTTGACTCTATTCATCTTGGCCTCCTCGTTTGCAAAATCATAGCTTATGGTATAGACGGTTGGCTGCTGAAAAATCCTTCAGTCCTTTGCCCTTTCTGAGCGGACGCACTCAGCAGGTTTTTTTTCATCAATGGGGTTTTCGATACTTACCCAACTCCTAGTGGTGTCCCCCAAGACACCTGCACCTAGGACTGAATTAATGTTCTGCTTTACATTAATGATTTGCCAAAATATATTCCGCATGGAGTTGAGTGTCCTATCTATACTGCCGACGACTCCAAATTATTTTCTTTCAATAATTCCCACATACTTCAGCAGGCTTTAGATGCTGTGCTTGATTAGTCCGACAAATGGTTACTCAACATCTCCTATGATAAAACCGTTGTAATGTGCATTGGTAGTAGTCATCCACGTAGGTCCTCATTCATGCTGGGTAACCGCGAACTTCGTATTGTCGACTCGGTGCGTGATCTCGGGGATTGTTTACTCCGACTCTCAGAGAGGAAAGCTTTTTCTTTCAAAGGCTATATTGAGGAAAATAGTGGCATCCCGCCTTACACAATCTAACTTTATACTTAGAAGGCTTTTCAAACTCGGAACGCGGCCACACTTTTCAAACTTTCACCACCTTTGTAAAGGCCACTGCTCAAATATTGTACTCCAATTCGGTCCCTTCAAAACAAGTGTATATTCAGAGAAAGTTGAAAGGGTTCAAAGAGGTTCACAAAAAGGGTATTTGCAAGAAACGGGTTGTATGAAGTCAGTTACCAAGAGCGCCTGTCCCAATTAGGTGCTACCTCTCTGCAATTTAGAAGAGTGATTTATGATGAGAACCTTTTGTTCAAAATTGTAATGAACTACCTTGACTTATTGACAAGAGACGATGTTTTTGCTTTTTCTGCATTCAACCGGAAAACTAGAGGTCACTCATTTCGTATTTTTACAGGTTCCGTATACTCCAATCTGTTTCTAGAGTCGTTTTTTGGTCCGAGCTTCCAGCACTTGGAATCAGTTGCCGCATTATCTATGATACTGTCGTCGACGCCAGGAAGTTTTAGCGGCAAACTAGAAGAAAATCCAAGACAGAAAGGATTGTTCTAGCCACCGATTCCCGTTTCCAGTCTATTCATAATCATTCTCATCATCCACTTCCTCTTTGCCAAATCCCACTCTCCCTCGATATATTTCACCGGAAGCCTATTCACTTCACCTCGTTTCGTTCTCTTTTTTTTTGTTTGTTTTTACTTGAGCTCTTATGGTTTTGCATGTCCATTTGTTTTGCGAAAACATTTGAAGCCGATATGACCTAAATAACGGAAAATTTGAGCTGAAGTGTAACTCTGAAAGATTTTGATCTAGGGCTACAATACAGGCGGACTCTCTCACTGCCGCTTGTCTTTGTTTGTCTCCTTGCTGGGCTTTACCGCCTGGTGAGTAGTAGAACGCCAAAGCAGGTCCAATGAGGCTTGTGGAACTTGTGAAACACATTTTGTCCAACATGTGGAGGCCGCATGCGTTAACATTACCATCTCAGACAAGACTTCTGTGCGCAGCGCTGTGTTCCCGTATCAAATGGGCGTCAATCACTATTCATCCCTATTGATTTCTATAGAGGCCAATCACACTTTTTCATTTTTGTTGTTCACCTTGGTTTCCCGAAACTATGATTGGCCACAATAAATAAATAAACTATCCCAGAAGTTGATATCGGCGCGAACATCGAATTTGTTTTTAACTACCTTCAAAATGAGTTTTTCTTGAAACGTTGAAGCTTTTTAGGAGGCCTTTTACAACCTTAAGCCACTATAGGGATATAGCATTACGGAAACGCCGAGAAACCCATATATGGTCTCCATCGTGTACGACGCCTTTGAGAGCTGTTGCGGCACACACATCTTAGGAAAATGTTTAACTTTTTTGTCTGTAGAGTCGACTTCATAGGAATGTCAGATCGCGCCCAAAACATTTTCTCGTATGAGAAACATGGAACAGGTACCGTTCTTGGTTTCAAATCCATTGATTCTGCATTTTTCTTCTCTGGTAATGCGTCCAGATCAACAGGGTTCCATGGAATCGAATTCAGACTTACATTCACTGGCAGTCTGCTGGGCCTTAGTGGCGCAGGGTGGAGAAAGGGACACATCTGAGCATAAAAAATCTCTCCAACTCATACTAAACGAGGGACCTGTTTCTCTTCCTCTTGCAGCGTGATCGTTTCACCTCCACCTCATCTCCTGATAGGAATGATTTCCGGAGAGTATTATGGCAGCGTAGTCGTCATGTTTGATTGCACCCACAGCTCGCTTTCTATGAGAGGAGGTGCCCTTGGAGAAGATCACGATTGCGTTTTTCCACTAAATGTGCAAACGCATGAAGAATAACGAGTATACACGATCTAGACATTTCATATGATAACCACATCAGCTAAAGAGGTTTACATTTCCAGAACTACTCAGAACTTTTTTGGATTACTTGAGTCCCAGCATTGACCAGTAAAATCAACTTGAATTTCGATTAATTTGGCTTGAAACCAGTTTATTTGAACTAAGGATCGACTTATGTTAAAAGGCCGTCAATTATGAATTAATTTCCAGAGTAATTGTAGCCCCACTTTGCGCTCAATCACGGTGAAACAAGTTGCAATTCACTTTGCCGATTGATTAGGGATGCTATAACTTGGTAATAACAAGCCTCTGATTTAGCCAAATTCAGCGTTACGGTATCAACAGCTAGATATCAGAATAAGAGTTCAAGAATCAATCTTCCCAAAATCGCGGGACAGGGTCTCTCTACACAAGGAGGGAGGAACACGGACGAGATTCATTGCTGACGCGACGCGCGCGGCGGCGGAACTTTTTATCCTACTACCCCATCACTGGAGCGCGCTTGCCACGAAGCTCACGAGATTTCACGAGCTTTCATGTTTCTATTCATTCCTAACATGCCTTTTCATTATGTTCCTGAGTTGTTCCTCCTGATCATCTTACTTATCACTGGACACTCATTTCAAGGAGATTATAATTTGCCACCGGCACAAGAAATTCTCTTCCGGAAGGGAAGTAATTTTTTCTTACCAGAGTTTCCATGAGTAGGTCCCAATATCGTGTCCGCGTCTATCATGCGCACATACATTACTCTCTGCACTCGCACCCTCACCTATCTCTATCACCGGTGAGGCTGTTTCCCTAATCCCTAGTGTGTTCCCAGTTTCAGCCGCTCATCTCCGGAGAAAAGATGGTGTGTGAATGAAAACACACAGCTCTCAATTTCTTTTATACACTATCAATTGGGTATCATCAATTTTGTTTACCGTGAGAATTTACATGTGCCGGTGGCAATTTATAATCGTCTCTCGTGCCGTTGTACCGCTTGAGGGGTATATTGACACCGCTAAGGCCCCTTTACTATTGTGGGAGGAGGTCATAGATTAGGATGAGCCGACGTCTTCAGCCCGGTCGATACACACAGGAATGCATTGGAAATGGGATGCAAAAATCACTCGGTGCTTAATCCCTCCAACCCCCTCCCCAACACCCCCCCAACACCCACATGGTCGTTACGTATGAACAACATGGTGAGGTGAAGCTGAGAAAATCACTCGGTGTATCCACTTAAACACCCCCTCTCCTCCGCACTCCCCAACACCCACCCAGGTCGATACGTACGTTTAAAATGATGAAGTGAGGTTGAGAAAAATCCACTCGGTGTATCCGACGCTGTCGATATCCATGCTATACGTGGATGACGGCGGATGAGAAAAAATCACCGGGTGGGCGGACCGATATGATGAAACATTGCGTATCACTAGAAAGCTATCCCACACTGCTACCCCCGTTTTTTCACTATGCTCTCCTTCCACTATTTCTCTGAACAGGTGCAAATCCTGTTGGCCACACGTAATCATCGTCATATCTAGTTGGATACACCGAGTGATTTTTCTCAACCTCACCCCTTCCTTTTAATCATACGTATCGACCGGGTGGGTGTTTGGGGAGGTCAGCTGGGGGAGTCGGTGGATTACAGATGCAAAATAGCACCACCTCTGACCAGGGCCTAAGGGGGTCCACTCAGGAATCCAGTTGGAGGAATGAATGATACAGCCTCCAGAAATCGAAGTATTTCCATGGAGTTTCCATGAAAACATTGACTGATTACGATATCGGGCATCTGATATCAGCTAAAATTTTCATATTCATAGATGAATCATTTCATTTTCTTGAGTGCCCCCCCAAACAGTTTCAAATCCCCGCTTGATATTTATAGAAAATGTAATATACGGGATTAAAAGATCGAGCTTTCCAGTTTAGAATGTAGTGATGGGATCGTTGCCGCCGACAACCAGTTTGGCTATGGATTATGAAACATGAAGAAAATAGTCATATGAGAATCAATAAACACATGAAATGTCATGAAATCTCCGCGAGATTGGTGGCAGGCGCGCTCCAGTGATGGAGTTAATCAGATAAAAAATTTCCACCCGCGCGCGTCGCGTCAGCAGTATGAAATCTTGTTCGTGCTCCTCCCTCCGTGTGTAGAAGACCACTGCTCCCTTAAAATCGGCCGGTTGCTTTATCAATTGATGGTGATCCACGAATGATCACGTCGTAATGTGCCTATCAAAAGCACGACCGGAATAAAAAGACGCCTCATCTTTCTCCGAGTCCTCAGTCGGCATTCTGATGCCGGCCCTGGAAAGAGTGAGTTGGGGTCACTCCTGCGGAGGCCAGCTTATTTTGACCGCTGGGGATGGAGGGCATCCCCCGGCTGGAGAGAAGAAGGAAGGGCAGTTTCGGCCGCGGTCTGCGGTGACAGTCGTCGCTTCACAGCTGATGTTCTGAGTAATACATTCCATCCGATGATTTTCGATCAGAACAAAAACAGCTTCCTATCTTTAACTTCAGCTTCACTTCCCACAGAGAAAACGCTTTCCCTATCAAGAATCATTGTATCCCATTCGTATGATATGAAGTTTTTGCAGCTTAAAAATCGCTCTCTAGAGGCTTGCCGATTTATTTATTATATCCGAAAGTATCCGTTTATCCGATCCAAAATTTAAACGTGTGTGCCGTATCATTCGAGATTACTCGTAGAAAACTTTCATTCCAAACGGCCTGAAGGGAGTCTGCTGATATTTCAATCTTGATGAATCACAAAAATGTCGCTTTATGGATTCTAATAAGCCAAATAAGGTGAGCGAAAATTGCGATTTTGATTTTATCCGAAATTTTCCGGATAGAATGTACAGTTTGTCGCAATGTTAAAAGGTTATGAATTGCGGATGCGGAAAAACGCTAAAAAAGACCGATAAAAACCTAAAACTACAGTGCAGAGGGAAAACCTGGCACTTTGCCAGATCATCGTCATCGATCGACAGCACAGCTGATTTTTCTGAATGAGTTACGGTTTTGTTATTTTTTTCTTATTTTTTCTGCTTTTATTTCTATTCTTGACTCGCTTGATATTGGGGAAATAGAGGCTGTTCTTACTGCGTGAGCGGAATAAGCCGTTTGCTCTCACTTTAAAGTGTCTTTTTTTTTTTTTTTTTTTTTTTTTTTTTTTTTTTTTTTTTTGAATTCTTCTCCCAAAATAAAAATACGGCGCATTCCTTCGCACTCTAAGAAAAGCCCCTACTCGCAGTAATTTACAAGGGTCCAGAAACAAAAGAAGCAGAAACAAGCATGAAAAAGAAAACCCCGTAACTCACCCAGAAGAAATCAGCTGTGGTGTCGATCGATTACAAAAATATCTGTCGAAAGCGACAGGTTATCCACCGTAGTTTTGGTGCTATTTTATGCTTATCCTTTTTTTAAATACGATTGAATCTGTGCGTGCGATGCCTTTGATGTTTTTGGATAGTTTTGGATAGCCAGAGACGTGAGAAGTGTTTTTGTGCTTTCTGAACAATGCAAAATGAAGTTGAGCTCGCCAGAGAAATGATAACAGTAATCAAACAGAACTTAGATTGCAGACTGATCTGTGATACAATGGTTTATTGAGGAGACACCTCTCCGTACCACACTTGTACAATGAATGAATGAGCTGCCTACTGACTACTTGCATCTCCTGAAAAAGGTAACGGATGCGGCCTTCGATCACGCAGGTCCCGCCTTCGATGAGACACCACGGGGAGCAGACGAGGCGCGAGGTATCATAAGACGCCCCTCCCCTCATCCACATCCCTCCGCGCCATGGTTTCCGCACTGGGTGCGGCCCCACTGAGGGAGTGGGGTCTGAGCTCCGGAGGGAGTGGAAGCGGGAGGCCTGCTTTCTGACAGAAGGCAATTTTAGCCGAAGCGTTTGTGAGTAAAAACCGCCAGGAACAGTTTTTTCACGTAGATTTCAAATATAGATTGCGGTGATTTACCTATAAAAGGCTGGTTTAACTGATTCACCGAGTCGCGGAGTTCAATTAGGGAAGTTCAGGAATTGAAGTTAAGGTCTTCCTCAGAGATAAAAAGTCACGACATATGAATCCAGCATGTAAGAAGTTCCAAAGCAATTTGACGACTGAATGCTTAATGATTTCTGCAAAATGATTTCCATGAGTCACGAGAGTTGATATTATTTGAGTTGAGGCGGGGTCGATTCACCCTTTATAATCAACTTTCACAATCTCAGATGAACGCTGAAGACCGCTACGCTATACGGGATCACACCTTTATCAGGTGTTCTCCCGCAGAAAAGTGGTCAATTTTGAGGAACTACGAGTCATGAGAGTAGGACCGCTGAGGTCCAGCGTGGTCGTATGTACCTTGGATTACAAGAGTTTCACCATCTTAGATGGAACGCTGAAGACCGCCGTCAATTTTGGAAACTAGGAGTCAAGAGAGTGAGGACGTTGAAGTCCAGCGTGGTCGATGTGCCCCTGGTTTATAAAGGATTTCGCCATCTCAGATGAACGCTGAAGACCGCTACACTATACGGAATCACACCTTTCTCCAGGTGCAGTCCACGCAGAAACTCGTCAATTTTGAAAACTAGGAGTCATGAGAGTAGGACGTTAAAAGCCCAGCGTGGTCGATGTACCCTGGCTACAAGCACCTGATATTTCACTGCATCTCAGATGAACGCTGAAGACCGCGCTACACTATCAGGGATCACACCTTTATCAAGGTGTTGTCCGCAGAAAGTGGTCAATTTTGAGAACTACTGAGTCGCCATGAGAGTAGGACACGTTGAGGGTCCAGCGTGGTCGATGTACCTTGGTTACAAAGTTTCACCATCTTAGATGAACGCTGAAGACCATACCGTCAATTTTGCGAAACTTAGGAGTCAAGAGAGTAGGACGTTGAAGTCCAGCGTGGTCGATGTACTTGCCCTGGTTATAAAGTTTCGCCCATCTCAGATGAACGCTGAAGACCGCTACACTATACGGAATCACACCTTTCTCAGGTGTAGTCTGATAGAAAGTCGTCAATCTTGAAAACTAGGAGTCATGAGAGTAGGACATTTGAGAGTCCAGCGTGCCGTCGATGTACCTTGGTTACAAAGTTTCATGCCATCTCAGATGAACGCTGAGGAACCGCCGTCAATTTTGGAAACTATGAGTCCTCTCAGAATCTTTGTGGGAAGTTCCCGAGGACCAATGGGCCTGATTCGGTCGTTCTCAGATCATTGTGGAGAGAGGAGCGAGACGTCCCCCTAGGGGGGACGTCTCGCCTCTATCTCCTCGAATTATACACAACGATAAGACGTTCCGAAACAGTCAACTCGAGGGAGAACAAGGGGAAGTTTGCTTCCCACGGATTTGTTCCCATGGCCTCCCCCAAACTATGATGAACGCGAAAACAAAGCCGCAGCGTATACGGTGATGCAGACGGGCTAGTCTGCGAGGTGGTCTCGCACTTCGCAAAGTTGAGATGGTAGATCTGCCCACTCCAAAGGACTACGCAAGGCATCTCTGTCTGGATTTCAGAGAGGAGCTAATAGAAAGCTTCTCTATAACCTTTAGTCAGAGGTGAATATTTTTTGGATCACGATCGCAGTTTTTCGAGGAATAGGAGACCGTCGAAAACAGCGAGTTCGAAGCGGCAAAGGTGTTTTTGATCGATCATTGAACAATGGGGAAAATCTGCGAGTCGGAAAGTGCTTGGGAAGACCTGCGAGTCAGGTGAACAAGATAACTTCTGCTGTGGGAACTTCCCCTATTACTCTGCTGTCAGAGACGTCCCCTTCGCCTCCCCCAATTCGGGGAAGTTCCCCAGTTGTTTCGAGGGAAATTCTGCTGTCGTTCTCCCAGGAACTTCCCGCGAATATCTGAGCATGAGAGTAGAACGTTGAAATCCAGCGTGGTCGATTTACCCTGGTTACAAAGGTTTCATCATCTCAGATGAACGCTGAAGACCGCTACACTACACGGGATCACACCTTTCTCAGGTGTTGTCCGCAGAAAGTCGTCAATTTTGAAAACTAAGAGTCATGCGAGTAGGACCTTGAAGTCCAGCGTGGTCGATGTACCCTGGTGACAAAGTTTCACGATCTCGGATGAACGCTGAAGATCGCTACACTATACAGGATAACACCTTTCTCTGGTGTTTTCCCGCCGGAAGTCATCAATTTTGGAAACTAGGAGTCATGAGAGTAGGATATTTGAGTCCAGCGTGGTCGATTTACCCTGGTTACAAAGTTTCACCATCTCAGATGAACGCCGAAGACCGCCGTCAATTTTGGAAACTATGAGTCATGAGAGTAGGACGTTGAAGTCCAGCAAGGTCGATTTGCCCTATTTACAAAGTTTCATCTTCTAAGATGACCGCTGAAGGCCGCTACACTATACGGGATCACACCTTTCTCAGAAGTAGTCTCGCAGAAAGTCGTCAATCTTGAAAACTAGGAGTCATGAGAGTAGGACGTTGAAGTGCAGCGTGGTCGATGTACCCTGGTTACAAAGTTTCATCCTCTATCAGATGAACGCTGAAGACCGCTACACTACACGGGATCACACCTTTCTAAGGTGTACTCTCGCAGAAAGCCGTCAATTTCGAAAACTAGGAGTCATGAGAGTAGGACGTTAAAGCCCAGCGTGGTCGACGTACCCTGGTTACGAAGTTTCACCATCTCAGATGAACGCTGAAGACCGCCGTCAATTTTGGAAACTATGAGTCATGAGAGTAGGACGTTGAAGACCAGCAAGGTCGATTTGCCCTATTTACAAAGTTTCATCTTCTAAGATGACCGCTGAAGGCCGCTACACTATACGGGATCACACCTTTCTCAGGTGTAGTCTCGCAGAAAGTCGTCAATCTTGAAAACTAGGAGTCATGAGAGTAGGACGCTAAAGTACAGCAAGGACGATTTACCCTGGTTACAAAGTTTCATCATCTAAGATGAACGCTGAAGACCGCTACACTGTAGGGGGTCTCACCTTTCAGGTGTAGTCCCGCAGAAAGTCATCCATTTTGGAAACTATGAGTCATAAGAGTAGGACGTTGAAGTCCAGCAAGGTTGATTCACCCTGGTTACAGAGTTTCATCCTCGAAGATGAACGCTGAAGGCCGCTACACAATACGGGATCACACCTTTCTGAGGTGTACTCTCGCAGAAAGCCGTCAATTTCGAAAACTAGGAGTCATGAGAGTAGGACGCTGAAGCCCAGCGTGGTCGACGTACCCTGGTTACGAAGTTTCACCATCTCAGATGAACACTGAAGACCGCCGTCAATTTTGGAAACTATGAGTCATGAGAGTAGGACGTTGAAGTCCAGCAAGGTCGATTTGCCCTATTTACAAAGTTTCATCTTCTAAGATGACCGCTGAAGGCCGCTACACTATACGGGATCACACCTTTCTCAGGTGTAGTCTCGCAGAAAGTCGTCAATCTTGAAAACTAGGAGTCATGAGAGTAGGACGCTGAAGTACAGCAAGGTCGATTTACCCTGGTTACAAAGTTTCATCATCTAAGATGAACGCTGAAGACCGCTACACTGTACGGGGGTCTCACCTTTCAGGTGTAGTCCCGCAGAAAGTCATCCATTTTGGAAACTATGAGTCATAAGAGTAGGACGTTGAAGTCCAGCAAGGTTGATTTACCCTGGTTACAGAGTTTCATCCTCTAAGATGAACGCTGAAGGCCGCTGCACAATACGGGATCATACCTTTCTGAGGTGTACTCTCGCAGAAAGCCGTCAATTTCGAAAACTAGGAGTCATGAGAGTAGGACGTTAAAGCCCAGCGTGGTCGACGTACCCTGGTTACGAAGTTTCATCCTCTAAGATGAACGCTGAAGGCCGCTACACAATACGGGATCACACCTTTCTAAGGTGTACTCTCGCAGAAAGCCGTCAATTTCGAAAACTAGGAGTCATGAGAGTAGGACGTTAAAGCCCAGCGTGGTCGACGTACCCTGGTTACGAAGTTTCACCATCTCAGATGAACGCTGAAGACCGCCGTCAATTTTGGAAACTATGAGTCATGAGAGTAGGACGTTGAAGTCCAGCAAGGTCGATTTACCCTGGTTACAAAGTTTCATCTTCTAAGATGACCGCTGAAGGCCGCTACACTATACGGGATCACACCTTTCTCAGGTGTAGTCTCGCAGAAAGTCGTCAATTTTGGGAACTATGAGTCATGAGAGTAGGACGTTCAAGTCCAGCAAAGTCGATTTACCCTGGTTACAAAGTTTCATCATCTAAGATGAACGCTGAAGGCCGCTACACTATACGGGATCACACCTTTCTCAGGTGTAGTCTCGCAGAAAGTCGTCAATCTTGAAAACTAGGAGTCTTGAGAGTAGGACGTTGAAGTCCAGCGTGGTCGATGTACCGTGGTCACAAAGTTTCAGGATCTCAGATGGACGCTGAAGACGGCCGTCAATTTTGAAAACTATGAGTCATGAGAGTAGGACGTTGAAGTCCAGCAAGGTCGATTTACCGTGGTTACAAAGTTTCATCCTCTAAGATGAACGCTGAAGACCGCTACACTGTAGGGTCTCACGTGTCAGGTGTAGTGCCGGAGAAAGCCACCCATTTTGGAAACTGTCAGTCATAAGGGTAGGACGTTGAAGTCCAGCAAGGTTGATTTCCCATGGTTACAGAGTTTCATCCTCTAAGATGAACGCTGAAGGCCGCTACACAATACGGGATCACACCTTTCTGAGGTGTACTCTCGCAGAAAGCCGTCAATTTCGAAAACTAGGAGTCATGAGAGTAGGACGTTGAAGCCCAGCGTGGTCGACGTACCCTGGTTACGAAGTTTCACCATCTCCTATCAACGCTGAAGACCGCCGTCAATTTTGGAAACTATGAGTCATGAGAGTAGGACGTTGAAGTCCAGCAAGGTCGATTTACCCTGGTTACAAAGTTTCATCCTCTAAGATGAACGCTGAAGACCGCTACACTGTAGGGGGTCTCACCTTTCAGGTGTAGTCCCGCAGAAAGTCATCCATTTTGGAAACTATGAGTCATAAGAGTAGGACGTTGAAGTCCAGCAAGGTTGATTTACCCTGGTTACAGAGTTTCATCCTCTAAGATGAACGCTGAAGGCCGCTACACAATACGGGATCACACCTTTCTGAGGTGTACTCTCGCAGAAAGCCGTCAATTTCGAAAACTAGGAGTCATGAGAGTAGGACGTTGAAGCCCAGCGTGGTCGACGTACCCTGGTTACGAAGTTTCACCATCTCAGATGAACGCTGAAGACCGCCGTCAATTTTGGAAACTATGAGTCATGAGAGTAGGACGTTGAAGTCCAGCAAGGTCGATTTACCCTGGTTACAAAGTTTCATCCTCTAAGATGAACGCTGAAGGCCGCTACACTATACGGGATCACACCTTTCTCAGGTGCAGTCTCGCGGAAAGTCGTCAATCTTGAAAACTAGGAGTCATGAGAGTTGGACGTTGAAGTACAGCAAGGTCGATTTACCCTGGTTACAAAGTTTCATCCTCTAAAATGAACGCTGAAGGCCGCTACACAATACGGGATCACACCTTTCTAAGGTGTACTCTCCCAGAAAGCCGTCAATTTCGAAAACTAGGAGTCATGAGAGTAGGACGTTAAAGCCCAGCGTGGTCGACGTACCCTGGTTACGAAGTTTCACCATCTCAGATGAACGCTGAAGACCGCCGTCAATTTTGGAAACTATGAGTCATGAGAGTAGGACGTTGAAGTCCAGCAAGGTTGATTTACCCTGGTTACAGAGTTTCATCCTCTAAGATGAACGCTGAAGGCCGCTACACTATACGGGATCACACCTTTCTCAGGTGTAGTCTCGCAGAAAGTCGTCAATCTTGAAAACTATGAGTCATAAGAGTAGGACGTTGAAGTCCAGCAAGGTTGATTTACCCTGGTTACAGAGTTTCATCCTCGAAGATTAACGCTGAAGGCCGCTACACAATACGGGATCACACCTTTCTGAGGTGTACTCTCGCAGAAAGCCGTCAATTTCGAAAACTAGGAGTCATGAGAGTAGGACGCTGAAGCCCAGCGTGGTCGACGTACCCTGGTTACGAAGTTTCACCATCTCAGATGAACACTGAAGACCGCCGTCAATTTTGGAAACTATGAGTCATGAGAGTAGGACGTTGAAGTCCAGCAAGGTCGATTTGCCCTATTTACAAAGTTTCATCTTCTAAGATGACCGCTGAAGGCCGCTACACTATACGGGATCACACCTTTCTCAGGTGTAGTCTCGCAGAAAGTCGTCAATCTTGAAAACTAGGAGTCATGAGAGTAGGACGCTGAAGTACAGCAAGGTCGATTTACCCTGGTTACAAAGTTTCATCATCTAAGATGAACGCTGAAGACCGCTACACTGTAGGGGGTCTCACCTTTCAGGTGTAGTCCCGCAGAAAGTCATCCATTTTGGAAACTATGAGTCATAAGAGTAGGACGTTGAAGTCCAGCAAGGTTGATTTACCCTGGTTACAGAGTTTCATCCTCGAAGATGAACGCTGAAGGCCGCTACACAATACGGGATCACACCTTTCAGAGGTGTACTCTCGCAGAAAGCCGTCAATTTTGGAAACTATGAGTCATGAGAGTAGGACGTTGAAGTCCAGCGTGGTCGATGTATCCTGGTCACAAAGTTTCACCATCTCAGATGAACGCTGAAGACCGCCGTCAATTTTGGAAACTATGAGTCATGAGAGTAGGACGTTGAAGTCCAGCAAGGTCGATTTACCCTGGTTACAAAGTTTCATCCTCTAAGATGAACGCTGAAGGCCGCTACACTATACGGGATCACACCTTTCTCAGGTGCAGTCTCGCGGAAAGTCGTCAATCTTGAAAACTAGGAGTCATGAGAGTAGGACGTTGAAGTACAGCAAGGTCGATTTACCCTGGTTACAAAGTTTCATCATCTAAGATGAACGCTGAAGGCCGCTACACTATACGGGATCACACCTTTCTCAGGTGTAGTCTCGCAGAAAGTCGTCAATTTCGAAAACTAGGAGTCATGAGAGTAGGACGTTAAAGCCCAGCGTGGTCGACGTACCCTGGTTACGAAGTTTCACCATCTCAGATGAACGCTGAAGACCGCCGTCAATTTTGGAAACTATGAGTCATGAGAGTAGGACGTTGAAGTCCAGCAAGGTCGATTTACCCTGGTTACAAAGTTTCATCTTCTAAGATGACCGCTGAAGGCCGCTACACTATACGGGATCACACCTTTCTCAGGTGTAGTCTCGCAGAAAGTCGTCAATTTCGGGAACTATGAGTCATGAGAGTAGGACGTTCAAGTCCAGCAAAGTCGATTTACCCTGGTTACAAAGTTTCATCATCTAAGATGAACGCTGAAGGCCGCTACACTATACGGGATCACACCTTTCTCAGGTGTAGTCTCGCAGAAAGTCGTCAATCTTGAAAACTAGGAGTCATGAGAGTAGGACGTTGAAGTCCAGCGTGGTCGATGTATCCTGGTCACAAAGTTTCACCATCTCAGATGAACGCTGAAGACCGCCGTCAATTTTGGAAACTATGAGTCATGAGAGTAGGACGTTGAAGTCCAGCAAGGTCGATTTACCCTGGTTACAAAGTTTCATCCTCTAAGATGAACGCTGAAGACCGCTACACTGTAGGGGGTCTCACCTTTCAGGTGTAGTCCCGCAGAAAGTCATCCATTTTGGAAACTATGAGTCATAAGAGTAGGACGTTGAAGTCCAGCAAGGTTGATTTACCCTGGTTACAGAGTTTCATCCTCTAAGATGAACGCTGAAGGCCGCTACACAATACGGGATCACACCTTTCTGAGGTGTACTCTCGCAGAAAGCCGTCAATTTCGAAAACTAGGAGTCATGAGAGTAGGACGCTGAAGCCCAGCGTGGTCGACGTACCCTGGTTACGAAGTTTCACCATCTCAGATGAACGCTGAAGACCGCCGTCAATTTTGGAAACTATGAGTCATGAGAGTAGGACGTTGAAGTCCAGCAAGGTCGATTTGCCCTATTTACAAAGTTTCATCTTCTAAGATGACCGCTGAAGGCCGCTACACTATACGGGATCACACCTTTCTCAGGTGTAGTCTCGCAGAAAGTCGTCAATCTTGAAAACTAGGAGTCATGAGAGTAGGACGCTGAAGTACAGCAAGGTCGATTTACCCTGGTTACAAAGTTTCATCATCTAAGATGAACGCTGAAGACCGCTACACTGTAGGGGGTCTCACCTTTCAGGTGTAGTCCCGCAGAAAGTCATCCATTTTGGAAACTATGAGTCATGAGAGTAGGACGTTGAAGTCCAGCAAGGTTGATTTACCCTGGTTACAGAGTTTCATCCTCTAAGATGAACGCTGAAGGCCGCTACACAATACGGGATCACACCTTTCTGAGGTGTACTCTCGCAGAAAGCCGTCAATTTCGAAAACTAGGAGTCATGAGAGTAGGACGTTAAAGCCCAGCGTGGTCGACGTACCCTGGTTACAGTTTCATCCTCTAAGATGAACGCTGAAGGCCGCTACACAATACGGGATCACACCTTTCTGAGGTGTAGTCTCACAGAAAGCCGTCAATTTCGAAAACTAGGAGTCATGAGAGTAGGATGTTAAAGTCCAGCAAGGTCGACGTACCCTGGTTACAAAGTTTCACCATCTCAGATGAACGCTGAAGGCCGTATACGGGATCACACCTTTCTCAGGTGTAGTCTCGCAGAAAGCCGTCAATTTCGAAAACTAGGAGTCATGAGAGTAGGACGTTGAAGTCCAGCAAGGTCGATTTGCCCTATTTACAAAGTTTCATCTTCTAAGATGACCGCTGAAGGCCGCTACACTATACGGGATCACACCTTTCTCAGGTGTAGTCTCGCAGAAAGTCGTCAATCTTGAAAACTAGGAGTCATGAGAGTAGGACGTTGAAGTGCAGCGTGGTCGATGTACCCTGGTTACAAAGTTTCGCCATATCAGATGAACGCTGAAGACCGCTACACTACACGGGATCACACCTTTCTCAGGTGTAGTCTCGCAGAAACTCGTAAATTTTGAAAACTAGGAGTCATGAGAGTAGGACGTTGAAGCTCAGCGTGGTCGATGTACCCTGGTTACAAAGTTCCACCATCTCAGATGAACGCTGAAGACCGCCGTCAATATTGGAAACTATGAGTCATGAGAGTAGGACGTTGAAGTCCAGCAAGGTCGATTTACCCTGGTTACAAAGTTTCATCCTCTAAGATGAACGCTGAAGACCGCTACACTGTAGGGGGTCTCACCTTTCAGGTGTAGTCCCGCAGAGAGTCATCCATTTTGGAAACTATGAGTCATAAGAGTAGGACGTTGAAGTCCAGCAAGGTTGATTTACCCTGGTTACAGAGTTTCATCCTCTAAGATGAACGCTGAAGGCCGCTACACAATACGGGATCACACCTTTCTGAGGTGTACTCTCGCAGAAAGCCGTCAATTTCGAAAACTAGGAGTCATGAGAGTAGGACGCTGAAGCCCAGCGTGGTCGACGTACCCTGGTTACGAAGTTTCACCATCTCAGATGAACGCTGAAGACCGCCGTCAATTTTGGAAACTATGAGTCATGAGAGTAGGACGTTGAAGTCCAGCAAGGTCGATTTGCCCTATTTACAAAGTTTCATCTTCTAAGATGACCGCTGAAGGCCGCTACACTATACGGGATCACACCTTTCTCAGGTGTAGTCTCGCAGAAAGTCGTCAATCTTGAAAACTAGGAGTCATGAGAGTAGGACGCTGAAGTACAGCAAGGTCGATTTACCCTGGTTACGAAGTTCCACCATCTCAGATGACCGCTGAAGACCGCTCCACTGTAGGGGGTCCCACCTTTCAGGTGTAGTCCCGCAGAAAGTCATCCATTTTGGAAACTATGAGTCATAAGAGTAGGACGTTGAAGTCCAGCAAGGTTGATTTACCCTGGTTACAGAGTTTCATCCTCTAAGATGAACGCTGAAGGCCGCTACACAATACGGGATCACACCTTTCTGAGGTGTACTCTCGCAGAAAGCCGTCAATTTCGAAAACTAGGAGTCATGAGAGTAGGACGTTAAAGCCCAGCGTGGTCGACGTACCCTGATTACGAAGTTTCATCCTCTAAGATGAACGCTGAAGGCCGCTACACAATACGGAATCACACCTTTCTAAGGTGTACTCTCGCAGAAAGCCGTCAATTTCGAAAACTAGGAGTCATGAGAGTAGGACGTTAAATCGCAGCGTGGTCGACGTACCCTGGTTACGAAGTTTCACCATCTCAGATGAACGCTGAAGACCGCCGTCAATTTTGGAAACTATGAGTCATGAGAGTAGGACGTTGAAGTCCAGCAAGGTCGATTTACCCTGGTTACAAAGTTTCATCATCTAAGATGAACGCTGAAGGCCGCTACACTCTACGGGATCACACCTTTCTCAGGTGTAGTCTCGCAGAAAGTCGTCAATCTTGAAAACTAGGAGTCATGAGAGTAGGACGTTGAAGTCCAGCAAGGTCGATTTACCCTGGTTACAAAGTTTCATCATCTAAGATGAACGCTGAAGACCGCTACACTGTAGGGGGTCTCACCTTTCAGGTGTAGTCCCGCAGAGAGTCATCCATTTTGGAAACTATGAGTCATAAGAGTAGGACGTTGAAGTCCAGCAAGGTTGATTTACCCTGGTTACAGAGTTTCATCCTCTAAGATGAACGCTGAAGGCCGCTACACAATACGGGATCACACCTTTCTGAGGTGTACTCTCGCAGAAAGCCGTCAATTTCGAAAACTAGGAGTCATGAGAGTAGGACGTTAAAGCCCAGCGTGGTCGACGTACCCTGGTTACGAAGTTTCATCCTCAAAGATGAACGCTGAAGGCCGCTACACAATACGGGATCACACCTTTCTAAGGTGTACTCTCGCAGAAAGCCGCCAATTTCGAAAACTAGGAGTCATGAGAGTAGGACGTTGAAGTCCAGCGTGGTCGATGTATCCTGGTTACGAAGTTTCACCATCTCAGATGAACGCCGAAGACCGCCGTCAATTTTGGAAACTATGAGTCATGAGAGTAGGACGTTGAAGTCCAGCAAGGTCGATTTACCCTGGTTACAAAGTTTCATCCTCTAAGATGAACGCTGAAGACCGCTACACTGTAGGGGTCTCACCTTTCTCAGGTGTAGACCCGCAGACAGTCATCCATTTTGGAAACTATGAGTCATAAGAGTAGGACGTTGAAGTCCAGCAAGGTTGATTTACCCTGGTTACAGAGTTTCATCCTCTAAGATGAACGCTGAAGGCCGCTACACAATACGGGATCACACCTTTCTGAGGTGTACTCTCGCAGAAAGCCGTCAATTTCGAAAACTAGGAGTCATGAGAGTAGGACGTTAAAGCCCAGCGTGGTCGACGTACCCCCTGGTTACGAAGTTTCACCATCTCAGATGAAAGCTGAAGACCGCCGTCAATTTCGAAAACTAGGAGTCATGAGAGTAGGACGTTGAAGTCCAGCAAGGTTGATTTACCCTGGTTACAGAGTTTCATCCTCTAAGATGAACGCTGAAGACCGCTACACTGTAGGGGGTCTCACCTTTCAGGTGTAGTCCCGCAGAAAGTCATCCATTTTGGAAACTATGAGTCATAAGAGTAAGACGTTGAAGTCCAGCAAGGTTGATTTACCCTGGTTACAGAGTTTCATCCTCTAAGATGAACGCTGAAGGCCGCTACACAATACGGGATCACACCTTTCTCAGGTGTAGTCTCGCAGAAACTCGTAAATTTTGAAAACTAGGAGTCATGAGAGTAGGACGTTGAAGCTCAGCGTGGTCGATGTACCCTGGTTACAAAGTTCCACCATCTCAGATGAACGCTGAAGACCGCCGTCAATATTGGAAACTATGAGTCATGAGAGTAGGACGTTGAAGTCCAGCAAGGTCGATTTACCCTGGTTACAAAGTTTCATCCTCTAAGATGAACGCTGAAGGCCGCTACACAATACGGGATCACACCTTTCTGAGGTGTAGTCCCGCAGAGAGTCATCCATTTTGGAAACTATGAGTCATAAGAGTAGGACGTTGAAGTCCAGCAAGGTTGATTTACCCTGGTTACAGAGTTTCATCCTCTAAGATGAACGCTGAAGGCCGCTACACAATACGGGATCACACCTTTCTGAGGTGTACTCTCGCAGAAAGCCGTCAATTTCGAAAACTAGGAGTCATGAGAGTAGGACGCTGAAGCCCAGCGTGGTCGACGTACCCTGGTTACGAAGTTTCACCATCTCAGATGAACGCTGAAGACCGCCGTCAATTTTGGAAACTATGAGTCATGAGAGTAGGACGTTGAAGTCCAGCAAGGTCGATTTGCCCTATTTACAAAGTTTCATCTTCTAAGATGACCGCTGAAGGCCGCTACACTATACGGGATCACACCTTTCTCAGGTGTAGTCTCGCAGAAAGTCGTCAATCTTGAAAACTAGGAGTCATGAGAGTAGGACGCTGAAGTACAGCAAGGTCGATTTACCCTGGTTACAAAGTTTCATCATCTAAGATGAACGCTGAAGACCGCTACACTGTAGGGGGTCTCACCTTTCAGGTGTAGTCCCGCAGAAAGTCATCCATTTTGGAAACTATGAGTCATAAGAGTAGGACGTTGAAGTCCAGCAAGGTTGATTTACTCTGGTTACAGAGTTTCATCCTCTAAGATGAACGCTGAAGGCCGCTACACAATACGGGATCACACCTTTCTGAGGTGTACTCTCGCAGAAAGCCGTCAATTTCGAAAACTAGGAGTCATGAGAGTAGGACGTTAAAGCCCAGCGTGGTCGACGTACCCTGATTACGAAGTTTCATCCTCTAAGATGAACGCTGAAGGCCGCTACACAATACGGAATCACACCTTTCTAAGGTGTACTCTCGCAGAAAGCCGTCAATTTCGAAAACTAGGAGTCATGAGAGTAGGACGTTAAATCCCAGCGTGGTCGACGTACCCTGGTTACGAAGTTTCACCATCTCAGATGAACGCTGAAGACCGCCGTCAATTTTGGAAACTATGAGTCATGAGAGTAGGACGTTGAAGTCCAGCAAGGTCGATTTACCCTGGTTACAAAGTTTCATAATCTAAGATGACCTCTGAAGGCCGCTACACTATGCACGGGATCACACCTTTCTCAGGTGTAGTCTCGCGAAAGTCGTCAATTTTGGGAACTATGAGTCATGAGTGTAGGACGTTCCAAGTCCAGCTAAAGTCGATTTACCCTGGTTACAAAGTTTCATCATCTAAGATGAACGCTGAAGGCCGCTACACTCTACGGGATCACACCTTTCTCAGGTGTAGTCTCGCAGAAAGTCGTCAATCTTGAAAACTAGGAGTCATGAGAGTAGGACGTTGAAGTCCAGCGTGGTCGACGTACCCTGGTTACGAAGTTTCACCATCTCAGATGAACGCCGAAGACCGCCGTCAATTTTGGAAACTATGAGTCATGAGAGTAGGACGTTGAAGTCCAGCAAGGTCGATTTACCCTGGTTACAAAGTTTCATCCTCTAAGATGAACGCTGAAGACCGCTACACTGTAGGGGGTCTCACCTTTCAGGTGTAGTCCCGCAGAAAGTCATCCATTTTGGAAACTATGAGTCATAAGAGTAGGACGTTGAAGTCCAGCAAGGTTGATTTACCCTGGTTACAGAGTTTCATCCTCTAAGATGAACGCTGAAGGCCGCTACACAATACGGGATCACACCTTTCTGAGGTGTACTCTCGCAGAAAGCCGTCAATTTCGAAAACTAGGAGTCATGAGAGTAGGACGTTGAAGCCCAGCGTGGTCGACGTACCCTGGTTACGAAGTTTCACCATCTCAGATGAACGCTGAAGACCGCCGTCAATTTTGGAAACTATGAGTCATGAGAGTAGGACGTTGAAGTCCAGCAAGGTCGATTTACCCTGGTTACAAAGTTTCACCCTCTAAGATGAACGCTGAAGACCGCTACACTGTAGGGGGTCTCACCTTTCAGGTGTAGTCCCGCAGAAAGTCATCCATTTTGGAAACTAGGAGTCATGAGAGTAGGACGTTGAAGTCCAGCAAGGTTGATTTACCCTGGTTACAGAGTTTCATCCTCTAAGATGAACGCTGAAGGCCGCTACACAATACGGGATCACACCTTTCTGAGGTGTACTCTCGCAGAAAGCCGTCAATTTCGAAAACTAGGAGTCATGAGAGTAGGACGTTGAAGCCCAGCGTGGTCGACGTACCCTGGTTACGAAGTTTCACCATCTCAGATGAACGCTGAAGACCGCCGTCAATTTTGGAAACTATGAGTCATGAGAGTAGGACGTTGAAGTCCAGCAAGGTCGATTTGCCCTATTTACAAAGTATCATCTTCTAAGATGACCGCTGAAGGCCGCTACACTATACGGGATCACACCTTTCTCAGGTGTAGTCTCGCAGAAAGTCGTCAATCTTGAAAACTAGGAGTCATGAGAGTAGGACGTTGAAGTGCAGCGTGGTCGATGTACCCTGGTTACAAAGTTTCGCCATATCAGATGAACGCTGAAGACCGCTACACTACACGGGATCACACCTTTCTCAGGTGTAGTCTCGCAGAAACTCGTAAATTTTGAAAACTAGGAGTCATGAGAGTAGGACGTTGAAGCTCAGCGTGGTCGATGTACCCTGGTTACAAAGTTTCACCATCTCAGATGAACGCTGAAGACCTCCGTCAATTTTGGAAACTATGAGTCATGAGAGTAGGACGTTGAAGTCCAGCAAGGTCGATTTACCCTGGTTACAAAGTTTCATCCTCTAAGATGAACGCTGAAGGCCGCTACACTATACGGGATCACACCTTTCTCAGGTGTAGTCTCACAGGAACTCGTCAATTTTGAAAACTAGGAGTCATGAGAGTAGGATGTTGAAGTCCAGCAAGGTCGATTTACCCTGGTTACAAAGTTTCATCCTCTAAGATGAACGCTGAAGGCCGCTACACAATACGGGATCACACCTTTCTAAGGTGTACTCTCGCAGAAAGCCGTCAATTTCGAAAACTAGGAGTCATGAGAGTAGGACGTTAAAGCCCAGCGTGGTCGACGTACCCTGGTTACGAAGTTTCACCATCTCAGATGAACGCTGAAGACCGCCGTCAATTTTGGAAACTATGAGTCATGAGAGCAGGACGTTGAAGTCCAGCAAGGTCGATTTGCCCTATTTACAAAGTTTCATCTTCTAAGATGACCGCTGAAGGCCGCTACACTATACGGGATCACACCTTTCTCAGGTGTAGTCTCGCAGAAAGTCGTCAATCTTGAAAACTAGGAGTCATGAGAGTAGGACGTTGAAGTGCAGCGTGGTCGATTTACACTGGTTACAAAGTTTCATCCTCTAAGATGAACGCTGAAGGCCGCTACACTATACGGGATCACACCTTTCTCAGGTGTAGTCTCGCAGAAACTCGTCAATTTTGAAAACTAGGAGTCATGAGAGTAGGATGTTGAAGTCCAGCGTGGTCGATGTACCCTGGTTACGAAGTTTCACCATCTCAGATGAACGCTGAAGACCGCCGTCAATTTTGGAAACTATGAGTCATGAGAGTAGGACGTTGAAGTCCAGCAAGGTCGATTTACCCTGGTTACAAAGTTTCATCCTCTAAGATGAACGCTGAAGACCGCTACACTGTAGGGGGTCTCACCTTTCAGGTGGAGCCCCGCAGAGAGTCATCCATTTTGGAAACTATGAGTCATAAGAGTAGGACGTTGAAGTCCAGCAAGGTTGATTTACCCTGGTTACAGAGTTTCATCCTCTAAGATGACCGCTGAAGGCCGCTACACTATACGGGATCACACCTTTCTCAGGTGTAGTCTCGCAGAAAGTCGTCAATTTCGAAAACTAGGAGTCATGAGAGTAGGACGTTGAAGCCCAGCGTGGTCGATGTACCCTGGTTACGAAGTTTCACCATCTCAGATGAACGCTGAAGACCGCCGTCAATTTTGAAAACTAGGAGTCATGAGAGTAGGATGTTGAAGTCCAGCAAGGTCGATTTACCCTGGTTACAAAGTTTCATCATCTAAGATGAACGCTGAAGGCCGCTACACTATACGGGATCACACCTTTCTCAGGTGTAGTCTCGCAGAAAGCCGTCAATTTCGAAAACTAGGAGTCATGAGAGTAGGACGTTGAAGTCCAGCAAGGTCGATTTGCCCTATTTACAAAGTTTCATCTTCTAAGATGACCGCTGAAGGCCGCTACACTATACGGGATCACACCTTTCTAAGGTGTACTCTCGCAGAAAGCCGTCAATTTCGAAAACTAGGAGTCATGAGAGTAGGACGTTAAAGCCCAGCGTGGTCGACGTACCCTGGTTACGAAGTTTCACCATCTCAGATGAACGCTGAAGACCGCCGTCAATTTTGGAAACTATGAGTCATGAGAGTAGGACGTTGAAGTCCAGCAAGGTCGATTTACCCTGGTTACAAAGTTTCATCTTCTAAGATGACCGCTGAAGGCCGCTACACTATACGGGATCACACCTTTCTCAGGTGTAGTCTCGCAGAAAGTCGTCAATTTTGGGAACTATGAGTCATGAGAGTAGGACGTTTGAAGTCCAGCAAGGTCGATTTACCCTGGTTACAAAGTTTCATCATCTAAGATGAACGCTGAAGGCCGCTACACTCTACGGGATCACACCTTTCTCAGGTGTAGTCTCGCAGAAAGTCGTCAATCTTGAAAACTAGGAGTCATGAGAGTAGGACGTTGAAGTCAGCGTGGTCGATGTACCCTGGTTACAAAGTTTCACCATCTCAGATGAACGCCGAAGACCGCCGTCAATTTTGGAAACTATGAGTCATGAGAGTAGGACGTTGAAGTCCAGCAAGGTCGATTTACCCTGGTTACAAAGTTTCATCCTCTAAGATGAACGCTGAAGACCGCTACACTGTAGGGGTCTCACCTTTCAGGTGTAGTCCCGCAGAAAGTCATCCATTTTGGAAACTATGAGTCATAAGAGTAGGACGTTGAAGTCCAGCAAGGTTGATTTACCCTGGTTACAGAGTTTCATCCTCTAAGATGAACGCTGAAGGCCGCTACACAATACGGGATCACACCTTTCTGAGGTGTACTCTCGCAGAAAGCCGTCAATTTCGAAAACTAGGAGTCATGAGAGTAGGACGCTGAAGCCCAGCGTGGTCGACGTACCCTGGTTACGAAGTTTCACCATCTCAGATGAACGCTGAAGGCCGCCGTCAATTTTGGAAACTATGAGTCATGAGAGTAGGACGTTGAAGTCCAGCAAAGGTCGATTTGCCCTATTTACAAAGTTTCATCTTCTAAGATGAACGCTGAAGGCCGCTACACTATACGGGATCCCACCTTTCTCAGGTGTAGTCTCGCAGAAAGTCGTCAATCTTGAAAACTAGGAGTCATGAGAGTAGGACGCTGAAGTACAGCAAGGTCGATTTACCCTGGTTACAAAGTTTCATCATCTAAGATGAACGCTGAAGACCGCTACACTGTAGGGGTCTCACCTTTCAGGTGTAGTCCCGCAGAAAGTCATCCATTTTGGAAACTATGAGTCATAAGAGTAGGACGTTGAAGTCCAGCAAGGTTGATTTACCCTGGTTACAGAGTTTCATCCTCTAAGATGAACGCTGAAGGCCGCTACACAATACGGGATCACACCTTTCTGAGGTGTACTCTCGCAGAAAGCCGTCAATTTCGAAAACTAGGAGTCATGAGAGTAGGACGTTAAAGCCCAGCGTGGTCGACGTACCCTGATTACGAAGTTTCATCCTCTAAGATGAACGCTGAAGGCCGCTACACAATACGGAATCACACCTTTCTGAGGTGTACTCTCGCAGAAAGCCGTCAATTTCGAAAACTAGGAGTCATGAGAGTAGGACGTTAAAGTCCAGCAAGGTCGATTTACCCTGGTTACAAAGTTTCACCATCTCAGATGAACGCTGAAGACCGCTCGTCCATTTTGGAAACTATGAGTCATGAGAGTAGGACGTTGAAGTCCAGCAAGGTCGATTTACCCTGGTTACAAAGTTTCATCCTCTAAGATGAACGCTGAAGGCCGCTACACTATACGGGATCACACCTTTCTCAGGTGTAGTCTCGCAGAAACTCGTCAATTTTGAAAACTAGGAGTCATGAGAGTAGGATGTTGAAGTCCAGCAAGGTCGATTTACCCTGGTTACAAAGTTTCACCATCTAAGATGAACGCTGAAGGCCGCTACACTATACGGGATCACACCTTTCTCAGGTGTAGTCTCGCAGAAAGTCGTCAATTTTAGAAACTATGAGTCTTGAGAGTAGGATGTTGAAGTCCAGCAAGGTCGATTTACCCTGGTTACAAAGTTTCATCATCTAAGATGAACGCTGAAGACCGCTACACTGTAGGGGGTCTCACCTTTCAGGTGTAGTCCCGCAGAAAGTCATCCATTTTGGAAACTATGAGTCATAAGAGTAGGACGTTGAAGTCCAGCAAGGTTGATTTACCCTGGTTACAGAGTTTCATCCTCTAAGATGAACGCTGAAGGCCGCTACACAATACGGGATCACACCTTTCTGAGGTGTACTCTCGCAGAAAGCCGTCAATTTCGAAAACTAGGAGTCATGAGAGTAGGACGTTAAAGCCCAGCGTGGTCGACGTACCCTGATTACGAAGTTTCATCCTCTAAGATGAACGCTGAAGGCCGCTACACAATACGGAATCACACCTTTCTAAGGTGTACTCTCGCAGAAAGCCGTCAATTTCGAAAACTAGGAGTCATGAGAGTAGGACGTTAAATCCCAGCGTGGTCGACGTACCCTGGTTACGAAGTTTCACCATCTCAGATGAACGCTGAAGACCGCCGTCAATTTTGGAAACTATGAGTCATGAGAGTAGGACGTTGAAGTCCAGCAAGGTCGATTTACCCTGGTTACAAAGTTTCATCATCTAAGATGAACGCTGAAGGCCGCTACACTCTACGGGATCACACCTTTCTCAGGTGTAGTCTCGCAGAAAGTCGTCAATCTTGAAAACTAGGAGTCATGAGAGTAGGACGTTGAAGTCCAGCGTGGTCGACGTACCCTGGTTACGAAGTTTCACCATCTCAGATGAACGCCGAAGACCGCCGTCAATTTTGGAAACTATGAGTCATGAGAGTAGGACGTTGAAGTCCAGCAAGGTCGATTTACCCTGGTTACAAAGTTTCATCCTCTAAGATGAACGCTGAAGACCGCTACACTGTAGGGGGTCTCACCTTTCAGGTGTAGTCCCGCAGAAAGTCATCCATTTTGGAAACTATGAGTCATAAGAGTAGGACGTTGAAGTCCAGCAAGGTTGATTTACCCTGGTTACAGAGTTTCATCCTCTAAGATGAACGCTGAAGGCCGCTACACAATACGGGATCACACCTTTCTGAGGTGTACTCTCGCAGAAAGCCGTCAATTTCGAAAACTAGGAGTCATGAGAGTAGGACGTTGAAGTCCAGCAAGGTTGATTTACCCTGGTTACAGAGTTTCATCCTCTAAGATGAACGCTGAAGACCGCTACACTGTAGGGGGTCTCACCTTTCTAAGGTGTACTCTCGCAGAAAGTCATCCATTTGGAAAACTATGAGTCATAAGAGTAGGACGTTGAAGTCCAGCAAGGTCGATTTACCCTGGTTACAGAGTTTCATCCTCTAAGATGAACGCTGAAGGCCGCTACACTGTGGGGATCACACCTTTCAGGTGTAGTCTCGCAGAAAGTCGTCAATTTTGAAAACTAGGAGTCATGAGAGCAGGACGTTGAAGTCCAGCGTGGTCGATTTACCCTGGTTACAAAGTTTCATCATCTCAGATGAACGCTGAAGACCGCTACACTGTAGGGGTCACACCTTTCAGGTGTAGTCTCGCAGAAAGTCATCCATTTTGAAAACTAGGAGTCATGAGAGTAGGACGTTGAAGTCCAGCAAGGTTGATTTACCCTGGTTACAGAGTTTCATCCTCTAAGATGAACGCTGAAGGCCGCTACACAATACGGGATCACACCTTTCTGAGGTGTACTCTCGCAGAAAGCCGTCAATTTCGAAAACTAGGAGTCATGAGAGTAGGACGTTAAAGCCCAGCGTGGTCGACGTACCCTGGTTACGAAGTTTCACCATCTCAGATGAACACTGAAGACCGCCGTCAATTTTGGAAACTATGAGTCATGAGAGTAGGACGTTGAAGTCCAGCAAGGTCGATTTGCCCTATTTACAAAGTTTCATCTTCTAAGATGACCGCTGAAGGCCGCTACACTATACGGGATCACACCTTTCTCAGGTGTAGTCTCGCAGAAAGTCGTCAATCTTGAAAACTAGGAGTCATGAGAGTAGGACGCTGAAGTACAGCAAGGTCGATTTACCCTGGTTACAAAGTTTCATCATCTAAGATGAACGCTGAAGACCGCTACACTGTAGGGGGTCTCACCTTTCAGGTGTAGTCCCGCAGAAAGTCATCCATTTTGGAAACTATGAGTCATAAGAGTAGGACGTTGAAGTCCAGCAAGGTTGATTTACCCTGGTTACAGAGTTTCATCCTCTAAGATGAACGCTGAAGGCCGCTACACAATACGGGATCACACCTTTCTGAGGTGTACTCTCGCAGAAAGCCGTCAATTTCGAAAACTAGGAGTCATGAGAGTAGGACGTTAAAGCCCAGCGTGGTCGACGTACCCTGGTTACGAAGTTTCATCCTCTAAGATGAACGCTGAAGGCCGCTACACAATACGGGATCACACCTTTCTAAGGTGTACTCTCGCAGAAAGCCGTCAATTTCGAAAACTAGGAGTCATGAGAGTAGGACGTTAAAGCCCAGCGTGGTCGACGTACCCTGGTTACGAAGTTTCACCATCTCAGATGAACGCTGAAGACCGCCGTCAATTTTGGAAACTATGAGTCATGAGAGTAGGACGTTGAAGTCCAGCAAGGTCGATTTACCCTGGTTACAAAATTTCATCTTCTAAGATGACCGCTGAAGGCCGCTACACTATACGGGATCACACCTTTCTCAGGTGTAGTCTCGCAGAAAGTCGTCAATTTTGGGAACTATGAGTCATGAGAGTAGGACGTTGAAGTCCAGCAAGGTTGATTTACCCTGGTTACAGAGTTTCATCCTCTAAGATGAACGCTGAAGGCCGCTACACTATACGGGATCACACCTTTCTCAGGTGTAGTCTCGCAGAAAGTCGTCAATCTTGAAAACTAGGAGTCATGAGAGTAGGACGTTGAAGTCCAGCGTGGTCGATGTACCCTGGTTACAAAGTTTCACCATCTCAGATGAACGCTGAAGACCGCCGTCAATTTTGGAAACTATGAGTCATGAGAGTAGGACGTTGAAGTCCAGCAAGGTCGATTTACCCTGGTTACAAAGTTTCATCCTCTAAGATGAACGCTGAAGACCGCTACACTGTAGGGGGTCTCACCTTTCAGGTGTAGTCCCGCAGAAAGTCATCCATTTTGGAAACTATGAGTCATAAGAGTAGGACGTTGAAGTCCAGCAAGGTTGATTTACCCTGGTTACAGAGTTTCATCCTCTAAGATGAACGCTGAAGGCCGCTACACAATACGGGATCACACCTTTCTGAGGTGTACTCTCGCAGAAAGCCGTCAATTTCGGAAAACTAGGAGTCATGAGAGTAGGACGTTGAAGCCCAGCGTGGTCGACGTAATTCTGGTTACGAAAGTTTCACCATCTCAGATGAACGCTGAAGACCGCCGTCAATTTTCCAGAAACTGCTATGAGTCATGAGAGTAGGACGTTGAAGTCCAGCAAGGTCGATTTACCCTGGTTACAAAGTTTCATCCTCTAAGATGAACGCTGAAGACCGCTACACTGTAGGGGGTCTCACCTTTCAGGTCTAGTCCCGCAGAAAGTCATCCATTTTGGAAACTATGAGTCATCAGAGTAGGACGGTGAAGGCCAGCAAGGTTGATTTACCCTGGTTACAGAGTTTCATCCTCTAAGATGAACGCTGAAGGCCGCTACACAATACGGGATCACACCTTTCTGAGGTGTACTCTCGCAGAAAGCCGTCAATTTCGAAAACTAGGAGTCATGAGAGTAGGACGTTGAAGCCCAGCGTGGTCGACGTACCCTGGTTACGAAGTTTCACCATCTCAGATGAACGCTGAAGACCGCCGTCAATTTTGGAAACTATGAGTCATGAGAGTAGGACGTTGAAGTCCAGCAAGGTCGATTTGCCCTATTTACAAAGTATCATCTTCTAAGATGAACGCTGAAGACCGCTACACTGTACGGGATCACACCTTTCAGGTGTAGTCTCGCAGAAAGTCGTCAATCTTGAAAACTAGGAGTCATGAGAGTAGGACGTTGAAGTGCAGCGTGGTCGATGTACCCTGGTTACAAAGTTTCGCCATATCAGATGAACGCTGAAGACCGCTACACTATACAGGATCACACCTTTCTCAGGTGTAGTCTCACAGGAACTCGTCAATTTTGAAAACTAGGAGTCATGAGAGTAGGATGTTGAAGTCCAGCAAGGTCGATTTACCCTGGTTACAAAGTTTCATCATCTAAGATGAACGCTGAAGGCCGCTACACTATACGGGATCACACCTTTCTCAGGTGTAGTCTCGCAGAAAGCCGTCAATTTCGAAAACTAGGAGTCATGAGAGTAGGACGTTGAAGTCCAGCAAGGTCGATTTGCCCTGGTTACAAAGTTTCACCATCTCAGATGAACGCTGAAGGCCGCTACACTACTATACGGGATCACACCTTTCTCAGGTGTAGTCTCGCAGAAAGTCGTCAATTTTGAAAACTAGGAGTCATGAGAGTAGGACGTTGAAGTCCAGCGTGGTCGATTTACCCTGGTTACAAGTTTCACCATCTCAGATGAACGCTGAAGATCGCTACACTATACGTGATCACACCTTTCTCAGGTGTGGTCTCGCAGAAAGTCGTCAATCTTGAAAACTAGGAGTCATGAGAGTAGGATATTTGAAGTCCAGCGTGGTCGATGTACCCTGGTTACAAAGTTTCGCCATATCAGATGAACGCTGAAGACCGCTACACTATACAGGATCACACCTTTCTCAGGTGTAGTCTCACAGGAACTCGTCAATTTTGAAAACTAGGAGTCATGAGAGTAGGATGTTGAAGTCCAGCAAGGTCGATTTACCCTGGTTACAAAGTTTCATCATCTAAGATGAACGCTGAAGGCCGCTACACTGTAGGGATCACACCTTTCTCAGGTGTAGTCCCGCAGAAAGTCATTCATTTTGGAAACTATGAGTCATGAGAGTAGGACGTTGAAGTCCAGCAAGGTCGATTTACCCTGGTTACAGAGTTTCATCATCTAAGATGAACGTTGAAGGCCGCTACACTATACGGGATCACACCTTTCTCAGGTGTAGTCTCGCAGAAAGTCGTCAATTTCGAAAACTAGGAGTCATGAGAGTAGGACGTTGAAGTCCAGCAAGGTCGATTTACCCTGGTTACAGAGTTTCATCATCTAAGATGAACGCTGAAGACCGCTACACTGTACGGGATCACACCTTTCTCAGGTGTAGTCCTCGCAGAAAGTCATCCATTTTGGAAACTAGGAGTCATGAGAGTAGGACGTTGAAGTCCAGCGTGGTTGATTTACCCTGGTTACAGAGTTTCATCCTCTGCAGATGAACGCTGAAGACCGCTACACTACGGGATCACACCTTTCTCAGGTGTAGTCTCGCATGAAAGCCGTCAATTTCGAAAACTAGGAGTCATGAGAGTGGGACGTTGAAGTCCAGCGTGGTCGATTTACCCTGGTTACAGAGTTTCATCCTCTAAGATGAACGCTGAAGGCCGCTACACAATACGGGATCACACCTTTCTCAGGTGTAGTCTCGCAGAAAGTCGTCAATTTTGAAAACTAGGAGTCATGAGAGTAGGACGTTGAAGCTCCAGCGTGGTCGATGTACCCTGGTTACAAAGTTTCACCATCTCAGATGAACGCTGAAGACCGCCGTCAATTTTGGAAACTATGAGTCATGAGAGTAGGACGTTGAAGTCCAGCAAGGTCGATTTACCCTGGTTACAAAGTTTCATCCTCTAAGATGAACGCTGAAGACCGCTACACTATAGGGGGTCTCACCTTTCTCAGGTGTAGTCCCGCAGAGAGTCATCCATTTTGAAAACTATGAGTCATGAGAGTAGGACGTTGAAGTCCAGCAAGGTTGATTTACCCTGGTTGCAGAGTTTCATCCTCTAAGATGAACGCTGAAGGCCGCTACACAATACGGGATCACACCTTTCTGAGGTGTGTAGTCCTCGCAGAAAGCCGTCAATTTTGAAAACTAGGAGTCATGAGAGTAGGACGTTGAAGCCCAGCGTGGTCGACGTACCCTGGTTACGAAGTTTCACCATCTCAAATGAATGCTGAAGACCGCTACACTATACGGGATCACACCTTTCTCAAGTGTGGTCTCGCTGGAAGTTATCAATTTTGAAAACAAGGAGTCATGAGAGTAGGACGTTCAAGTCCAGCAAAGTCGATTTACCCTGGTTACAAAGTTTCATCATCTAAGATGAACGCTGAAGGCCGCTACACTATACGGGATCACACCTTTCTCAGGTGTAGTCTCGCAGAAAGTCGTCAATCTTGAAAACTAGGAGTCATGAGAGTAGGACGCTGAAGTACAGCAAGGTCGATTTACCCTGGTTACAAAGTTTCATCATCTAAGATGAACGCTGAAGACCGCTACACTGTACGGGGTCACACCTTTCTCAGGTGTAGTCTCGCAGAAAGTCATCCATTTTGAAAACTATGAGTCATGAGAGTAGGACGTTGAAGTCCAGCAAGGTTGATTTACCCTGGTTACAGAGTTTCATCCATCTCAGATGAACGCTGAAGGCCGCTACAGTATACGGATCACACCTTTCTCAGGTGTGTACTCTCGCAGAAAGCCGTCAATTTCGAAAACTAGGAGTCATGAGAGTAGGACGTTAAAGTCCAGCGTGGTCGATTTACCCTGGTTACAAAGTTTCATCATCTAAGATGAACGCTGAAGGCCGCTACACTCTACGGGATCACACCTTTCTCAGGTGTAGTCTCGCAGAAAGTCGTCAATCTTGAAAACTAGGAGTCATGAGAGTAGGACGTTGAAGTCCAGCGTGGTCGACGTACCCTGGTTACAAAGTTTCACCATCTCAGATGAACGCTGAAGACCGCCGTCAATTTTGGAAACTATGAGTCATGAGAGTAGGACGTTGAAGTCCAGCAAGGTCGATTTACCCTGGTTACAAAGTTTCATCCTCTAAGATGAACGCTGAAGATCGCTACACTATAGGGGGATCACACCTTTCTCAGGTGTAGTCTCGCAGAAAGTCGTCCATTTTGGAAACTATGAGTCATAAGAGTAGGACGTTGAAGTCCAGCGTGGTCGATTTACCCTGGTTACAGAGTTTCATCCTCTAAGATGAACGCTGAAGGCCGCTACACAATACGGGATCACACCTTTCTGAGGTGTACTCTCGCAGAAAGCCGTCAATTTCGAAAACTAGGAGTCATGAGAGTAGGACGTTGAAGTCCAGCAAGGTTGATTTACCCTGGTTACAGAGTTTCATCCTCTAAGATGAACGCTGAAGACCGCTACACTGTAGGGGGTCTCACCTTTCAGGTGTAGTCCCGCAGAAAGTCATCCATTTTGGAAACTATGAGTCATAAGAGTAAGACGTTGAAGTCCAGCAAGGTTGATTTACCCTGGTTACAGAGTTTCATCCTCTAAGATGAACGCTGAAGGCCGCTACACAATACGGGATCACACCTTTCTCAGGTGTAGTCTCGCAGAAACTCGTAAATTTTGAAAACTAGGAGTCATGAGAGTAGGACGTTGAAGCCCAGCGTGGTCGATTTACCCTGGTTACAAAGTTTCACCATCTCAGATGAACGCTGAAGACCGCCGTCAATTTTGGAAACTATGAGTCATGAGAGTAGGACGTTGAAGTCCAGCAAGGTCGATTTGCCCTGGATACAAATTTTCATCTTCTAAGATGAACGCTGAAGATCGCTACACTATACGGGATCACACCTTTCTCAGGTGTGGTCTCACCGGAAGTCGTCATATCTTGAAAAGTAGGAGTCATGAGAGTAGGACGCTGAAGTACAGCAAGGTCGATTTACCCTGGTTACAAAGTTTCATCATCTAAGATGAACGCTGAAGACCGCTACACTGTAGGGGGATCACACCTTTCAGGTGTAGTCCCGCAGAAAGTCATCCATTTTGGAAACTATGAGTCATAAGAGTAGGACGTTGAAGTCCAGCAAGGTTGATTTACCCTGGATACAGAGTTTCATCCTCTCAGATGAACGCTGAAGGCCGCTACACTATACGGGATCACACCTTTCTCAGGTGTAGTCTCGCAGAAAGCCGTCAATTTCGAAAACTAGGAGTCATGAGAGTAGGACGTTGAATCCAGCGTGGTCGATTTACCCTGGATACAAAGTTTCACCATCTCAGATGAACGCTGAAGATCGCCGTCAATTTTGAAAACTATGAGTCATGAGAGTAGGACGTTGAAGTCCAGCGTGGTCGACGTACCCTGGATACTATTTTTCATCCATCTCAGATGAACGCTGAAGGCCGCTACACAATACAGGATCACACCTTTCTCAGGTGTGGTCTCACGAAAGTCGTCATATTTGAAAAGTAGGAGTCATGAGAGTAGGACGTTGAATCCAGCGTGGTCGATTTACCCTGGTTACAAAGTTTCACCATCTCAGATGAACGCTGAAGATCGCCGTCAATTTTGAAAAGTAGGAGTCATGAGAGTAGGATATTTGAAGTCCAGCGTGGTCGATTTACCCTGGATACAAATTTTCACCATCTCAGATGAACGCTGAGAAGATCGCTACACTATGCAGGATCACACCTTTCTCAGGTGTGGTCTCACCGGAAGTCGTCATAGTTGAAAAGTAGGAGTCATGAGAGTAGGATATTTGAAGTCCAGCGTGGTCGATTTACCCTGGTTACAAATTTTCACCATCTAAGATGAACGCTGAAGATCGCTACACTATACGGGATCACACCTTTCTCAGGTGTGGTCTCACCGGAAGTCGTCATATCTTGAAAACTAGGAGTCATGAGAGTAGGATATTTGAAGTCCAGCGTGGTCGGATGTATTTACCCTGGATACTAAGTTTCACCATCTCAGATGAACGCTGAAGATCGCTACACTATGCAGGATCACACCTTTCTCAGGTGTGGTCTCACCGGAAGTCGTCAATTTTGGAAAGTAGGAGTCATGAGAGTAGGATATTTGAATCCAGCGTGGTCGATTTACCCTGGTTACAAAGTTTCATCCTCTAAGATGAACGCTGAAGATCGCTACACTGTAGGGATCACACCTTTCTCAGGTGTGGTCTCACCGGAAGTCGTCATAGTTGAAAAGTAGGAGTCATGAGAGTAGGATATTTGAATCCAGCGTGGTCGATTTACCCTGGATACTATTTTTCACCATCTCAGATGAACGCTGAAGATCGCTACACTATACGGGATCACACCCTTCTCAGGTGTGGTCTCACCGGAAGTCGTCATATTTGAAAAGTAGGAGTCATGAGAGTAGGATATTTGAATCCAGCGTGGTCGCTTTACCCCGGATACTATTTTTCACCATCTCAGATGAACGCTGAAGATCGCTACACTATGTGAGATGCACACCTTCTCAGGTGTGGTCTCACCGGAAATCGTCATATTTGAAAAGTAGGAGTCATGAAAGTAGGATATCTGGGTCCAGCGTGGTCGATTCACCCTGGATACACTTTTTCACCATCTCAGATGAACGCTGAAGACCGCGACACTATATTGAATCACACCTTTCTCAGGTGTGGTCTCACCGGAAGTCGTCATAGTTGAAAAGTAGGAGTCATGAGAGTAGGATATTTGAATCCAGCGTGGTCGATTTACCCTGGATACAAATTTTCACCATCTCAGATGAACGCTGAAGATCGCTACAGTATACGGGATCACACCTTTCCCAGGTGTGGTCTCACCGGAAGTCGTCATAGTTGAAAAGTAGGAGTCATGAGAGTAGGATATTTGAATCCAGCGTGGTCGATTTACCCTGGATACAAATTTTCACCATCTCAGATGAACGCTGAAGATCGCTACAGTATACAGGATCACACCTTTCTCAGGTGTGGTCTCTGCAGAAGTCGTCATAGTTGAAAAGTAGGAGTCATGAGAGTAGGATATTTGAATCCAGCGTGGTCGATTTACCCTGGATACAAATTTTCACCATCTAAGATGAACGCTGAAGATCGCTACACTATACGGGATCACACCTTTCTCAGGTGTGGTCTCACCGGAAGTCGTCATATTTGAAAAGTAGGAGTCATGAGAGTAGGATATTTGAATCCAGCGTGGTCGATTTACCCTGGATACTATTTTTCACCATCTCAGATGAACGCTGAAGATCGCTACACTATACGGGATCACACCCTTCTCAGGTGTGGTCTCACCGGAAGTCGTCATAGTTGAAAAGTAGGAGTCATGAGAGTAGGATATTTGAATCCAGCGTGGTCGATTTACCCTGGATACAAATTTTCACCATCTCAGATGAACGCTGAAGATCGCTACACTATACGGGATCACACCTTTCTCAGGTGTGGTCTCACCGGAAGTCGTCATATTTGAAAAGTAGGAGTCATGAGAGTAGGATATTTGAACCCAGCGTGGTCGATTCACCCTGGATACTATTTTTCACCATCTCAGATGAACGCTGAAGATCGCTACACTATGTGAGATCACACCTTTCTCAGGTGTGGTCTCACCGGAAGTCGTCATATTTGAAAAGTAGGAGTCATGAGAGTAGGATATTTGAATCCAGCGTGGTCGATTCACCCTGGATACTATTTTTCACCATCTCAGATGAACGCTGAAGATCGCTACAGTATGCAGGATCACACCTTTCTCAGGTGTGGTCTCACCGGAAGTCGTCATATTTGAAAAGTAGGAGTCATGAGAGTAGGATATTTGAATCCAGCGTGGTCGATTTACCCTGGATACAAATTTTCACCATCTCAGATGAACGCTGAAGATCGCTACAGTATACAGGATCACACCTTTCTCAGGTGTGGTCTCACCGGAAGTCGTCATAGTTGAAAAGTAGGAGTCATGAGAGTAGGATATTTGAATCCAGCGTGGTCGATTTACCCTGGATACAAATTTTCACCATCTCAGATGAACGCTGAAGATCGCTACACTATTGGGGATCACACCTTTCTCAGGTGTGGTCTCACCGGAAGTCGTCATATTTGAAAAGTAGGAGTCATGAGAGTAGGATATTTGAATCCAGCGTGGTCGTTTTACCCTGGATACTATTTTTCACCATCTCAGATGAACGCTGAAGATCGCTACACTATGTGAGATCACACCTTTCTCAGGTGTGGTCTCACCGGAAGTCGTCATATTTGAAAAGTAGGAGTCATGAGAGTAGGATATTTGAATCCAGCGTGGTCGATTTACCCTGGATACTATTTTTCACCATCTCAGATGAACGCTGAAGATCGCTACACTATACGGGATCACACCTTTCTCAGGTGTGGTCTCACCGGAAGTCGTCATAGTTGAAAAGTAGGAGTCATGAGAGTAGGATATTTGAATCCAGCGTGGTCGATTTACCCTGGATACTATTTTTCACCATCTCAGATGAACGCTGAAGATCGCTACAGTATGCAGGATCACTATTTGAAAAGTAGGAGTCATGAGAGTAGGATATTTGAATCCAGCGTGGTCGATTTACCCTGGATACTATTTTTCACCATCTCAGATGAACGCTGAAGATCGCTACACTATACGGGATCACACCCTTCTCAGGTGTGGTCTCACCGGAAGTCGTCATATTTGAAAAGTAGGAGTCATGAGAGTAGGATATTTGAACCCAGCGTGGTCGATTCACCCTGGATACTATTTTTCACCATCTCAGATGAACGCTGAAGATCGCTACACTATGTGAGATCACACCTTTCTCAGGTGTGGTCTCACCGGAAGTCGTCATATTTGAAAAGTAGGAGTCATGAGAGTAGGATATTTGAACCCAGCGTGGTCGATTCACCCTGGATACTATTTTTCACCATCTCAGATGAACGCTGAAGATCGCTACACTATGTGAGATCACACCTTTCTCAGGTGTGGTCTCACCGGAAGTCGTCATATTTGAAAAGTAGGAGTCATGAGAGTAGGATATTTGAATCCAGCGTGGTCGATTTACCCTGGATACTATTTTTCACCATCTCAGATGAACGCTGAAGATCGCTACACTATACGGGATCACACCTTTCTCAGGTGTGGTCTCACCGGAAGTCGTCATATTTGAAAAGTAGGAGTCATGAGAGTAGGATATTTGAATCCAGCGTGGTCGTTTTACCCTGGATACTATTTTTCACCATCTCAGATGAACGCTGAAGATCGCTACACTATACGGGATCACACCCTTCTCAGGTGTGGTCTCACCGGAAGTTGTCATATTTGAAAAGTAGGAGTCATGAGAGTAGGATATTTGAATCCAGCGTGGTCGATTTACCCTGGATACTATTTTTCACCATCTCAGATGAACGCTGAAGATCGCTACACTATACGGGATCACACCCTTCTCAGGTGTGGTCTCACCGGAAGTCGTCATATTTGAAAAGTAGGAGTCATGAGAGTAGGATATTTGAACCCAGCGTGGTCGATTCACCCTGGATACTATTTTTCACCATCTCAGATGAACGCTGAAGATCGCTACACTATGTGAGATCACACCTTTCTCAGGTGTGGTCTCACCGGAAGTCGTCATATTTGAAAAGTAGGAGTCATGAGAGTAGGATATTTGAACCCAGCGTGGTCGATTCACCCTGGACACTATTTTTCACCATCTCAGATGAACGCTGAAGATCGCTACACTATGTGAGATCACACCTTTCTCAGGTGTGGTCTCACCGGAAGTCGTCATATTTGAAAAGTAGGAGTCATGAGAGTAGGATATTTGAATCCAGCGTGGTCGATTCACCCTGGATACAAATTTTCACCATCTCAGATGAACGCTGAAGATCGCTACACTATGTGGGATCACACCTTTCTCAGGTGTGGTCTCACCGGAAGTCGTCAATTTTGAAAAGTAGGAGTCATGAGAGTAGGATATTTGAATTCAGCGTGGTCGATTCACCCTGGATACTATTTTTCACCATCTCAGATGAACGCTGAAGGTCGCTACACTATACGGGATCACACCCTTCTCAGGTGTGGTCTCACCGGAAGTTGTCATATTTGAAAAGTGGGAGTCATGAGAGTAGGATATTTGAATCTAGCGTGGTCGATTTACCCTGGATACTATTTTTCACCATCTCAGATGAACGCTGAAGATCGCTACACTATACGGGATCACACCCTTCTCAGGTGTGGTCTCACCGGAAGTCGTCAATTTTGAAAAGTAGGAGTCATGAGAGTAGGATATTTGAATCCAGCGTGGTCGATTTATCCTGGATACTATTTTTCACCATCTCAGATGAACGCTGAAGATCGCTACACTATGTGGGATCACACCTTTCTCAGGTGTGGTCTCACCGGAAGTCGTCATATTTGAAAAGTAGGAGTCATGAGAGTAGGTCATGAGAGATACCCCACTCTAATGACTCCTACTTTTCAAAATTGACGACTTCCGGTGAGACCACACCTGAGAAAGGTGTGATCCCGTATAGTGTAGCGCCCTTCAGCGTCCATCTTAGACTGTGAAAGTTGGTATACTTCGTAAATGAATCACGATTGACTCGAATATCTTACTCTCGTGACTCGTAAAAGAATATGCACTTCCGGCGGGATCGAACCCTCTTTCAAACATCTGAATTTTATTACACAGCACAAACTGTTACCAGATACATATACTTTTGCACTTCCAGCTCCTCTCTGCATAAATGCAATAAGCGCTGTTTGTGTTCTCGTCCTCTCGAACATTCGATTTTTTTTTTGCAAAGCACTGACTTCGAGCTGTCAATTCTGGTTTTTAACCATTTGACAATTTTCTACTTACCATTTGAATACGACAAGAGTAATTGAACTGCAGTGAAAAGTTAGAGGTATGTAAACCTATTCGATAAACTGCTTGAACACATCAGCTTTTGGTGGGGTTGAGGAATACGGTGAAAAACCGAGCTACCAACGTTCCTGAGGGGGGGGGGGGTGTGAGCGAAATCGCCATTACCATTAGAGGGGGGGTCTGAGCACAACTGGCCGGCCCACACCTCCTGCAGTACCCAGTTTTGAAATGATAGATGGTTTAGCACTCGCCGATTTCCCGCCGTTTCGACCTCATTTCAAAGGTAGACTCATAACTTTTTTCAACACTTCTACTCGGGCAAATAGTTGGTTGCCTTACGACTACTCTGAAGGTACTCTATCAGAAAAACATGGATGTATGGATAGTTTTGGCAAACGCGTCTGGTCATTTCCTTGTTAGTGTGTCAGACGGCAGGACTGCGCAATATAACAGTGATAAAGGGATTTTAACATGACAAACATGATGAACTCCACTTCGACAAACTCAAAATGAGGTGGAAAAGCTTTCAGTCACTCTTTTTCATTATACCCTCGGCCTCGGGGGTGATGAGGATATAGAATTTCACAAAAAGTCCACAGAACAGCAGCCACAACTTTCTCAATGTTTTTGTAATCATCTGACGATAGAAATTTGTAAGAAATTGTTTTGTTGTGATGGATACATTTGACCATGTTTGCAGCATTAAATTGATGAGAATATCCATTATTTGAGGGGGAAGTTTACTATTCTTGTGATTTTTCTATGAAGTTTTCTGCTTTAAAGCAAACATTTGCTATCCTCAAGACCTTCCAGTACCAAGGGTAGGTAAAGTCTGTCCGAATTACTCTGCCCGCCCACACGGTCGGCGTGCTTGTGGAGCGCCCGTAACATAGGCATTTTTGGATCTTCAAATCGCTTAGCAGGATTACTAGACGAATATAAAAAAATCTAAGTCAGCTGTTTGTTACCGTGAGAAGGCTCGTTCGAATAAATGCATTCGACGCAACCGTGCGAAACGCATGCCGACCGCATGGGTGGACAGTCGCATTCGGACACTTTATGTGAATTGAAAAATCTTGGTATTCCCCTAGATTAAAAGGCAGGTGTAGGATGAGCAACTACTGATGGAAAAATAAGATTCGCCTGTTTCACTCTGACTAGGGATTGATCCCAGCATAAACCGGAGTTTTGAAAAATAGCTTATTGTGTGTTGTGGTAGAGAGGAAAGGGAACATTTCGAAGTCTTATATTGTCTCTCAATGCACCGCAGAATAATATAAGGTCCATTTTCGGTTTTTTCGGAAGTTTACGGTTGGTTACTGTTAATAAATGATACTTTTCCTACCATAACCTACAGAGGTCGTTTGAACAATTGTAAGCTGACCTCATGTTCATGTTCAGCTCTTCAAATCACCTCCTCGAAGAAAGCTTAGGCTAAAAAAGGGGCTATCGCAGCAGGGAGGACGCTATGGTATCGCTCTTGGCCACGCCCATTTTTCCGTGCCTCCGCGCAGTTTCAACACCAATCCAGGATATTCCTTTCCTTTCAAAATCAGGACAGTCGTTTTGGCGCAGAAAAACTGGCATGGCCAAGTGCGATTTCATAGTGGCCTGCTGCGTTAGCACCGCTAAAAATATTGATATTTCCATAATCCTTGAAGTTTCATAGTTTTGATCTGCCCAGTGCATTAATGGCATCGTACGCGCGAAGAATCGTATTCAATTTTTTGCTATTTCGCGAAGCTACGCCTGCGAGGTGATTATATATAACAAATAGGCCACACAAAACTCAAATTTTGAGGCAAAATGCCTCCAAAAATCTCGGAGCATCCGACTTCCTTTTTCACACCCATCGTGTGTTATGTGTAATACACAAAAGGCAGAAACTTGAACGTCTAAAACAGGTTTAGCACCTTAAAGTCCATCAATCTATCAAATCTCTTTCTGTTTCTATTGTCGGAAACTCTCTAAAAATTAGGGGCCTTTAATACTCACGTTTAAACGCGACTATCTCTCGAAATAAAAATTGTGGTGCGCGCGAAGCGCGCACCTGATTTGGAAAAGGATTGCTCCTACGCAAACCCTCGTTACAGAATCTCGGTTTGGAAGATAGTTCCGAACTTGGCATTTTCACAAAATGTAGAGCAGTAAAGGTTCTTAACACTGCCCAAATTTCAGAAAAATCCGCTCTGTGGTTCTCGAGATATGGAAAAATTTGTGAATTTTAAAATCTGTGTGTGTGAGTGTGTGTGTATGTGTGTGTGTCAGTCCGGTGAAACTTTTGAATGATAAGAAACATGGTTTGCCAATTGAGAGAAATGGAGTGGTATTGTGATAAGAGTGAATTGATTGCAAGCGTTAGGGTAGGTCTGCTTCTCGTCCATCAGGAACCGTATGCACACCGTTTGTTGCGGGACGCATCTAGAAGTGCGCGAAGCTTCGGGAACGTGTGCGGAACCCAGCTATAAGTGCGCCAAGCGCCTGGAAGGTGGGCGGACCCAGATTTAAGTGCGCCAAGCGCCGGGGAACGTGTGCAGAACCCAAGTAGAAGTGCGGCAAGCGCTGGGCAACGTATGCGGGACCCAAACAGAAGTGCGCCAAGTGCCGGAGAACGTGTGCGTGACCCATCTAGAAGTGCGCTCAGCGCCTGGAAGGTGGGCGGGACCCAGATTTAAGTGCGCCAAACGACGGGGAACGTGTGCAGGACCCAAGTAGAAGTGCGCCAAGCGCTGGGCAACGTATGCGGGACCCAACTAGAACTGTGCTGAGCGACGGGGAACGTGTGAAGGACCCAAGTAGAAGTGCGCCAAGCGCTGGGCAACGTATGCGGAACCCAGCTGTAAGTGCGCCAAGCGCCGGGAAATGTTTACAGGACCCAAGTAGGGGTGCGCCAAGCGCCGGGGAACGTGTGCAGGACCCAAGTGGAAGTGCGCCAAGCGCCGGGGAACGTATGCGGGACCCAACTAGAACTGTGCTGAGCGCCGGGGAACGTGTGCGAGACCCAACTAGAAGTGCGCCAAGCGCCGAAGAACGTGTGCAAGACCCATCTAGAAGTGCGCTAAGCGCCTGGAAGGTGGGCGGAACCCAGATTTAAGTGCGCCAAGCGCCGGGGAACGTGTGCAGAATGCAGAACCCAAGTAGAAGTGCGGCAAGCGCTGGGCAACGTATGCGGGACCCAAACAGAAGTGCGCTAAGTGCCGGTGAACGTGTGCGGGACCCATCTAGAAGTGCGCTAAGCGCCTGGAAGGTGGGCGGGACCCAGATTTAAGTGCGCCAAGCGCCGGGGAACGTGTGCAGAACCCAAGTACAAGTGCGCCAAGCGCCGGGGAACGTGTGCAGGACCCAAGTGGAAGTGCGCCAAGCGCCGGGCAACGTATGCGGGATCCAACTAGAACTGTGCTGAGCGCCGGGGAACGTGTTCGGGACCCAACTAGAAGTGCGACGAGCGCCAGGAACGTGTTCGGAACCACACTAGAAGTGCGCCAAGAGCCGGAGATCGTGGGCGGGACTCGAGTGAGAGTGCGCCGGCCGCCGTAGAAAGTGTGCGGGACCCAAGTGGGAGTGCGCAGGACGCCGTATAATGTGTGCGGGACCCAACTGGGAGCGCTCCAAGCGCCGGGGATAGTGGGCGGGATCTAACTGGGAGCACGCCAGGCGCCGGAGAACGTGTGCGGGACCCAACTTTGGGTACGACAATCGCCGAGGAAAGCGTGCGGGACCCACCTGGAAGTGCGCCAAGCGCCGGGGAAAGTGTGTGAGACTCGACTTAAAAAGCGCCAAGCGCCGGGGAAAGAGGGCGGGACCCAAGTGCGAGTATGCGAAGCGTTACGGATCGTGTGTTCGACCCAACCGGGAGGACCGGCAAGGGAGTGAAAATCGAAAACGCGGTTGTGATTCAACCGTTCATCTAGTCGTTATTGGGCTCGGAAACCATGAAAAAGGGTGTGAACTGTGGTGGTGCTAGAAGGGGTGGGCGATTGTTATGAAAGAGGGGTCTACTACACAACTGCATGAACATCTGAAGTCATATCTGAGGGTGTAATGTGCCTTTAAAAGGAAACCTTTGCTGAAATAAAGTGAAATTATCTAACTGTTTTGCTCTGCTACGGATTAGTATGATTTGGAAATGAAACATTTGTGAGAAACTCGTTAAAAGAAGTGAAATGTCTTATGCTACTGATTTGGCATGGGAATAAACTCGAAAGAAGCGCTAAAAACTTAGTGAAATGATTCATCTTTGATTTGGCTGTGCACTTGTTTACTAAACAACGAAAATTGAGTGTGAGATTGAAAAACCAAATCCCGCACATCTCTTCTGAAATCAACCTAACGCTTGCAGTTTAGGTTAACAAGTCTCAGGTCCTTGCAGAATTATGTTGTGTCTCCCACCTCAATCATTCAGAAATATTGATTTTCAAGCATTACTAAATTATTTGACGCGTTCGCTTCCGATTGACTATCAATTAAAGGAAGTGGAAATAACATCACGTAGTGTGTCTATGCGAATGTTGTCAACTAAGAGAATTGCAGTCACACGAATAAATGTGTGTGCTTAGTAAGATGTGCGTGATTTGGTTTTTCGATGTCACACTCAATTTTTGTTGTTTAGTAAACAAGTGCACAGCCAAATCAACGATCAATCATTTCACTGAGTTTTTAGCGCTTCTTTCGAGTTTATTCCCATGCCAAATCAGTAGCATAAGACATTTCACTTCTTTTAACGAGTTTTTCACAAATGTTTCATTTCCAATTCATACTAATCCGTATCAAAGCAAAACAGTTAGATAATCATCGTTTTTGAATGGTCTAAAATAGCTGTGGCGCTTCTGTTCCCCATGCTAGATGATCGACCCAGAATTCGGTCTTCTGGATCAACAGAGCCGTTTTCGCGCTACTATTGTGATATGAATACGTAACATTGGGGCCACACTTGGTTCAAACCTTCCTACTATATATATTTTAGTAAATTTGTGTGTGCGTGTGTGTGTATGTATGTAAGTATGTATGTATGTGTGCGTTTCTCTGTGTGTTTGTTTGACCGTTTATTCGGCTTGAATTTCAAGGCGGGCAGCCTAACGGGGATGGGCACAGAAAGTGTGCAGGACGTCATGGTAAGGGTGCAGGACCTTAGAAGTGATGCGCAGTACATCATAGGAAGGGTACGGGACCCAAATTGTAGTGCGACAGACGCCGTAGGATGTGTGCGGGACCCAAGTGGGAGTGCGCCGAACGCCATAGAAAGTTTACGGGACCCAAATGGTAGTGCGCCAGACGCCGTAGAATGTGTACGGGACCCAAATGGTAGTGCGCCAGACGCCGTAGAATGTGTGCGGGACCCAAGTGGGAGAGCGCCGGACGCCATAGAAAGTGGGCGGGATCCAAGTGGGAGAGCGCCGAACGCTATAGAAAGTGTGCGGGATCCAATTGGGAGTGCGCAGGACGCCGTATAAAGTGTGCGCGACCCAAGTGGAAGTGCGCCGAATGCCGTAGAAAGTGTGCGGGACCCAAGTGGGAGTCAGCCGGACGCCGCAGAACGTGTGCGAAATCCGAATGGGAGAGCGCCGCACGCCATAGAAAGTGTGCGGGATCCAAGTGGTAATGCGCCGGACGCCGTAGAAAGTTTGCGGGATCCAAGTGGGAGTGCGCAGGCCACCGTAGGAAGTGGGCGGGTTTCAAGTGGGAGTGCTCAGGACGCCGTAGAAAGTGTGGGGGATGCAAGTGGGAGTGCGCAGGACGCCGTACAAAGTGTGCGGGACCCGAGTGAGAGTGCTTCGGACGCCGTAGAAAGTGTGCGGGTCCTGAGTGAGAATGCGCCGGACGCCGCAGAAAGTGTGCGGGACCCGAGTGAGAGTGCGCAGGACGCTGTAGAAAGTGGGCGGGATCTAAGTGGGAGTGCGCAGGACGCCGTATAAAGTGTGCGGGACCCGAGTGAGAGTGCGCCGGACGCCGTAGAAAGTTTGCGGGACCCGAGTGAGAGTGCGCCGGACGCCGTAGAAAGTGTGCGGGACCCGAGTGAGTGTGCGCCTGACGCCGTAGAAAGTGTGCGGGACCCGAGTGAGAGTGCGCCGGACGCCGTAGAAAGTGTGCGGGACCCGAGTGAGAGTGCGCTGGACGCCGTAGAAAGTGTGCGCTACCCGAATGAGAGTGCGCCGGACGCCGTAGAAAGTGGGCGGGATCTAAGTGGGAGTGCGCAGGACGCCGTATAAAGTGTGCGGGACCCGAGTGAGAGTGCGCCGGACGCCGTAGAAAGTGGGCGGGATCTAAGTGGAAGTGCGCAGGACGCCGTATAAAGTGTGCGGGACCCGAGTGAGAGTGCGCCGGACGCCGTAGAAAGTGTGCGGGACCCGAGTGAGAGTGCGCCGGACGCCGTAGAAAGTGTGCGGGACCCGAGTGAGAGTGCGCATAACCGCCGTAGAAAGTGTGCGGGACCCGAGTGAGAGTGCGCCGGACGCCGTAGAAAGTGTGCGGGACCCAAGTGGGAGTGTGCCGAACGCCGTAGGAAGTGTGCGGGACCCGAGTGAGAGTGCGCATAACCGCCGTAGAAAGTGTGCAGGACCCAAGTTGGAGAGCGCCGGACGCTGTAGAAAGTGTGCGGGACCCAAGTGGGAGTGCGCCGGACGCCGTAGAAAGTGTGCGGGACCCGAGTGAGAGTGCGCCGGACGCCGTAGAAAGTGTACGGGACTCGAGTGAGAGTGCGCCGGACGCCGTAGAAAGTGTGCGGGACCCGAGTGAGAGTGCGCCGGACGCCGTAGAAAGTGTGCGGGACCCAAGTGGGAGTGTGCCGAACGCCGTAGGAAGTGTGCGGGATCCAAGTGAGAGTGCAACGGACGCCGTAGAAAGTGTGCGGAACCCAAGTGGGAGAGCGCCGGACGCTGTAGAAAGTCTGCGGGACCCGAGTGATAGTGCGCCGGCCGCCGTAGAAAGTGTGCGGGACCCAAGGGCGGAGAGCGCCGGTCGCCATAAAAGTGTGCGGGACCCGAGCGAGAGTGCTCCGGACGCCATCGAAACTGTGCGGGACCGAAGTGGGAGTGCGCGGGGCGCCGCATAAAATGTGTGAGACCCGAGGGAGATCGCGCCGTAGGGAGTGTGTGAGACCGAAGGGGAAGCGCTGGACGCCGTAGAAAACGTGTGAGACTCAAGAGAGAGAGAGAGAGAGAGAGAGAGAGAGAGAGAGAGAGCGCATTACTTCAGAATCACTATGTGCGTCTAAAAGAGAGCGTACACCACTCCTTTCTTCAGGTCCCCTACCCTTCACCACTCAATTCAACTGCCTAGCTGTTTATATGCACTAACTTTTCTAAATCGGGTTTCCTACTACACTACCGTGCAAAAGTCTATTCGCGTGGCCTTTCCGCGAACAATGTTTTTATACGTATCTTGGCTTGCCCTTAGCGAAACTTGATGAAACTTTGGTATGTTATGGGCCATCACAACCCTTGCTTTATACATACACAAAACTGGTTTTTGAGCGTGCAGTTTTTTAAATATGGAACTTATTTATCATTTTAAGGTATTATTTCAAATTAGTACTTTTCCTTCAAAACATGGCTATTACAATTCCAGACCCGTAGCAGTTATTCGCCATTCGAAGATCTTCGGAACCGTTGTATAATCTTGTTAAAAATTAATCTCCATCGAAAGTTTTTAGAATTAAATTTGAAAGGAAATCATGCGATATTGCACTTACTAAAGGCAGTGTTCACGATGAAAATCGTTTTTCTGTTCTTCCACCTATCTTGAGAAGCGCCCCATGCTGATTCTAATGATGTCTCTGAAGTCGTTCGAGACCTTTTGGGAACGGAGTCATGGTCCCTCAAAGATTGAGCTAAGGAAAATGGTGGACGAGTTGTCCGAGGCTTGTAACTTCCGTCTTTTGCAGCCGATCTATGCGAGCTGACCTGAGTGAAGAGAAAAGCTGAGAATGAAGGGAAGAACGGGGTTAATGGTTGGAAATCATCGCTCATCTGACCATTTCGAGCATTCATTTATTCACGTGGATGGGCGTGTGATGCGCTTTCGGGGTTCGCCTTGCGCTCGAAGTGGCAACTTCGGGCTCTTTTGGAGCTTTTCCTGGCTTGTTTTCATGCGTTCTTTCGACGTCAGCGATACAGTATGCCCCTCCACTATCCATTCCTAGTGGAAACTGAAACACAATTTTTATCGTGAACACTGCCTTTAAGTATCTCCCCCTGACCTTATCGAAAAAGAGCGAAAATAATGTTTAAGTTGTACTATTTTAAAGCACAACCAGCACATATTTTGAAATGGCTCTGGGGTGAGTAATTTTATAGGGGTGAATTTCCAAAAATTAATTCCAACCTGTTCAATTTTCGGTCTTCAGAAAAGTTCTGATAGAGACTGATAGAGACTATTCTCTCACAAAGCTATACAACGGTTCCGAAGACCTTCGAATGGTGAATAACTGCTACGGGTTTGGATTTGTAAAAGTCATGTTTTGAAGGAATAGTCCTAATTTGAGATATTACCACAAAATGTTTGAAAAATTCCATTTCTAAAAACTGCACGCTCAAAAACCGATTTTGTGTATGTGTAAAGCAAGGGTTGCGATGCCCCATAACATACCAAAGTTTCATCAAGTTTCGCTAAGGGCAAGCCAAGATACGTATAAACATTATTCGCGGAAAGGCCACGCGAATAGACTTTTGCACGGTACTGTATATATATTTTGGTGAATTTGTGTGTGCGTGCGTGTGTATGTATGTATGTATGTATGTGTGCGTTTCTCTGTGTGTTTGTTTGACCGTTTATTCGGCTTCACTTTCAAGGCGGGCAACCTAACGGGGATGGGCTCAGAAAGTGTGCAGGACGTCAGGGTAAGGGTGCAGGACCTTAGAAGTGATGCGCAGTACATCATAGGAAGGGTACGGGACCCAAATTGTAGTGCGCCAGACGCCGTAGGATGTGTGCGGGACCCAAGTGGGAGTGCGCCGAACGCCATAGAAAGTTTACGGGACCCAAGTGGGAGTGCGCAAGGCGCCGTAGAAAGTGTACGGGACCCAAATGGTAGTGCGCTAGACGCCGTAGAATGTGTGCGGGACTCAAGTGGGAGAGCGCCGGACGCCATAGAAAGTTTGCGGGATCCAAGTGGGAGAGCGCCGAACGCTATAGAAAGTGTGCGGCATCTAAGTGGGTTTCGCAGGACGCCGTATAAAGTGTGCGCTACCCAAGTGGAAGTGCCCTGAACGCCGTAGAAAGTGTGCGGGACCCAACTGGGAGTGCGCCGGACGCCATAGAACGTGTGCGAAATCCAAGTGGGGGAGCGCCGCACGCCATAGAAAGTGTGCGGGATCCAAGTGATAGAGCGCCGGGCGCCGTAGAAAGTGTGTGGGATCCAAGTGGGAGTGCGCACGGCGCCGTAGGAACTGGGCGGGTTTTTAAGTGATAGTGCTCATGACGCCGTAGAAAGTGTGCGGGATCCAAGTGGGAGTGCGCAGGACGCCGTATAAAGTGTGCGGGACCCGAGTGAGAGCGCGCCGGACGCCGTAGAAAGTGTGCGGGAGCCGAGTGAGAGTGCGCAGGACGCCGTAGAAAGTGGGCGGGATCTAAGTGGGAGTGCGCAGGACGCCGTATAAAGTGTGCGGGACCCGAGTGAGGGTGCGCCGGACGCCGTAGAAAGTGTGCGGGACCCGAGTGAGAGTGCGCCGGACGCCGTAGAAAGTGTGCGGAACCCGAGTGAGAGTGCGCCGGACGCCGTAGAAAGTGTGCGGGACCCGAGTGAGAGTGCGCTGGACGCCGTAGAAAGTGTGCGGGACCCGAATGAGAGTGCGCCGGACGCCGTAGAAAGTGGGCGGGATCTAAGTGGGAGTGCGCAGGACGCCGTATAAAGTGTGCGGGATCTTAGTGGGAGTGCGCAGGATGCCGTATAAAGTGTGCGGGACTGTGCTGTCTTTCGTTTCTCATTCCTTCGCAATGGACGTAAATAGAGTTGTGAAACGATCACGGCTTCCAATCAGCTTAGTGTTTCGACCACCGCTGAACTTAAGGCGTCTCCTAACATCATCACGTCAATACGAGGACCAGTGTGAGCGAACCAATTGCCTGGACTGCAGTGGACGAGAAAATGTATGCCAGAAGAAATGCGTTGTATACAGAGTGGATTGTCTAGTCTGTCAAGAATTTTACATCGGCGAGACGGCCAGGCCGCTCTTTTTGCGAATGGATGAGCACAGACGGGCTCTGAGAATTCCACAGAGTTATCCAGACAACCCGTTTTCGAAGCACCGCACACTACGGCACCCACTTGAAGAACCACCCCAGCTGCGTGTGGCAATCATTCATAGAAACTAAGAGGATACGGTCGTGAGAAAAATAAAGGAGGCATTGGAGATAAAGAAGGACAAGCCGCCGATTAACAGCAAAGAAGAGACGAAGGAAGCCATGAGGCTGATTACCTTGTGATAACGACTAATGATTCAGCGGGATCGGAGAAGTATCAAGAAGTCCTTATCCCTCTAATCCCTCAAAGGCACAATCATTGTCCGAGGCCTCTCTAACCCAGTCTCCCCATTTCCATCTTTGCCCATTTAGAGGTAGGTGGGATGTTCTACTTTCTCCAACACCTTACACCCACCACCTTATTCAGAACACCTCCTCTGGGCTCCCCTCCCTGTTGGCGACTCCGTCCCACCCTCTTCGCCACAGGTCGGTAGTTGCTGTTGGCTCAATTATATTATTGATTGCACTGCAATTTTTCAGTTGGACCTGATGAAGGGCTTATGCCCGAAACGTTGTCATTAAAACGTTTGAAGAGAAGAGCTTCTACATAATATTTTCTGAAGTTACCACTATGAAGCTCAGGAATGCGTCAATACTACCAAGTCTGAAACTCCTACAAAGACAGTACAGTTTATGTAGGGATAGCTTTATGATCATGCTGAAATATGTAGCCTTCCATCAGCACGCCCTCACTGTTGACCTATACCTTGAATTCCTGCTCAGATGCAAGTCGAGCCGTTTGGTCCCTATATTCATTCGCCACATGGTGACGCGTTTCCAACATTTCCGTCACGACTCGGTGCGTCACGTAGTTAGAGATCTTCAATTCAGTCTGCTGGACTCCGTCATAGCTGAACGAAAACGTTTCCGAAGTCACTGTATACGAAACATCGTTTATCTGAAAGCAATCTTACGAGAACGAGCGAGTCCTGAATGTATGCAACGACTAATTGGATATCACCGAATTGCATGCGAAGAACTTAGAAGGTCGACTAAGCAGAGACTTCACCAAAAGTTTACCCAGTTAAGATCTCCGACTGCTGCATCTTTTGTACTTCCCCATTCGGTTCCACCTTCACGATGTACTTTCCTGGTCGAAGATCATTTGGACGATGACGTGCGAGCCGTACTGAATTTGGGCCCAAATTTCTGCCCTAGGCCAACTCTTACCGAATCGGTGAAAACTAACATTGTGACGGCGATTCACAAGTTTTGGTATACGCAGAGCTGGAAAGAGCAAATTGGACCTACAGCTTTGACGTTGCAAGAAACCCTACGTAAAGAGTTACCGTTTCCACGAAAGCAGATCCGCGCTCCGCAACACTCACCCGAATTATCAGAAAAAGTCGCCGCGTTGAAGGTTGAAATTCTCCGAGTTTTCAATGAGCATCAACGCCGCCCTACTCCGGATAATATGACACCAGCCGAAAGAAGAGGTTTGAGGAAGGCAATGAATTTGAAAAACACTGCTCGGTTCTCGGTTGGAGACAAATGTGGCGGATTTGTCGTAATGTCGCAGGAACAAGACATTTCTCTCGGCGAAGCAGCTCTGTCAGACCTAACGACCTATAGTGTGATAACACAAGGTGAACACAAGCGAGAATGCAATTCTCTGGAAGGAGTGATACGAAGAGTGTTCGGCCCTAAGCTGGACAAAAGTCTGCTCACTCAACTGCTGCCCAAACATGCAAGCACACCTACATATTACCATCTTATCAAGACGCATAAGTTGGTTAGGGATGAGCACAACAACGTGGACAGCACTTCCATCAAGACAAGGCCAATAGTGTCTTCTTGTGGAGGACCAACGGATCGAATCGGCTGGTTACTGCAACGTATTCTAAGCCCGCTTTTGTCGTTCGTACCAGCTCACTTGAAAAACGCAGTCCAATTTCTCCAACAACTAAACAGTTGTAACTTCAACGACCATCCGAGACTGGAATATCAGAGCTTCGATGTTGTTGCACTATACACGAACGTTGATACGAGGAGTGCAATCGAGTCCTGGGCCCGTAGTAAACCCCCCTTCCTCGCTGAGATGACAAGACGGCTGCGCGCTGAGGTGTCTCGGCGGCCACGTGCAATCAGCCGATACAGTGATGAGCGATCAATGACAAGCAAGAGGTGTTCGTGCAATAAAGCAGAACAGTGGTTTGAAAGAAATGATAAGGAACAGCAGTGCATATGCAGTGTGGCCTTGCGGTTATCGACGAAAGTTTGAGCGCACAGGACCAGGGTTCGAGTCCCGTCGAGTTCAAAGTTTTTGCCAATAAATAGTGATGCGAGCGCTTCACTACGGAACGTATGACAGTGCAATCAACGTACCAAGCGGAGCAGTGGGATGAGCGGAGTCAAGCAATTTTTATGTTAGAGGTCCTATCAGCATTGAGCAGAACGTTTTTGCACATATGCCTCAAACTCTTTGCTCAGTTCCAGGTAGAATAACAAGAAGTTCTCGGGCCTATGACGTATTGGAAGTTCGTCCAAGAATGAGTGGATTGTCTAGTCTGTCAAGAATTTTACATCGGCGAGATGGCCAGGCCGCTCTTTTTGCGAATGGATGAGCACAGACGGGCTCTGAGAACTCCACAGAGTTATCCAGACAACCCGTTTTCGAAGCACCGCACACTAAGGCACCCACTTGAAGAACCACCCCAGCTGCGTGTGGCAATCATTCATAGAAACGAAGAGGATACGGTCGTGAGAAAAATAAAGGAGGCATTGGAGATAAAGAAGGAGAAGCCGCCGAATAACAGCAAAGAAGAGATGAAGGAAGCCATGAGGCTGATTACCTTGTGATAATGACTAATGATTCAACGGAATCGGAGAAGTATCAAGAAGTCCTTATCCCTCTAATCCCTCAAAGGCACAATCATTGTCCGAGGCCTCTCTAACCCAGTCTCCCCATTTCCATCTTTGCCCATTTAGAGGTAGGTGGGATGTTCTACTTTCTCCAACACCTTACACCCACCACCTTATTCAGAACACCTCCTCTGGGCTCCTCCTCTGTTGGCGACTCCGTCCCACCCTCTTCGCCACAGGTCGGTAGTTGCTGTTGGCTCAATTATATTATTGATTGCACTGCAATTTTTCAGTTGGACCTGATGAAGGGCTTATGCCCGAAACGTTGTCATTAAAACGTTTGAAGAGAAGAGCTTCTACATAATATTTTCTGAAGTTACCACTATGAAGCTCAGGAATGCGTCAATACTACCAATATCTTCCAGTTGGACATTTGTTCATTTCTAACTGAGTTGTGTTCCGAGGGAGATGTAAACAAACTTCCGATTAAAAATTTCAAAAATGAATTCGAATTTATGAAAACATACCTATAAAAACACGTTAAAAATGCCATCAAAGTTCCCAAATTTTAAGTCCTGTGTAACTTCATAAAGCCTAATAGATAAAATTATGATTAAAAATACTAACCATGAAATCCTGAACGCCTCTTCTTATATTCTGCACACTTTCTGTGAGGTCCTGTACACTTCCTGTGAGCCAATGCCCACTTCATGTAAGGTCTTGCACACTTCCTGTGAGGTCCTGCACACTTCTTTTCAGGTCCTGCACAATTTCAGTGAGCACCTACACACTTCCTGTGAGCACCTACACACTTCCTGTGAGCACCTACACACTTCCTGTGAGGTCCTGCACACTTCTTGTCAGGTTCTGGACACTTTCTTTGAGGTCCTGCACACTTCCTGTGAGCACCTACACACTTCCTGTCAGGTCCTGCACACTTCTTGTCAGGTCCTGCACACTTTCTATGAGACCCTGCACACTTCCTGTGAGCACCCACACATTTCCTGAGAGCACCTACAGACTTCCTGTGAGGTCCTGCACACTTCTTGTCAGGTCCTGCACAATTTCTGTGAGGTCCTGCACACTTCCTGTGAGCCAATGCCCACTTCATGTAAGGTCTTGCACACTTCCTGTGAGGTCCTGCACACTTCTTGTCAGGTCCTGCACACTTTCTGTGAGACCCTACACACTTCCTGTGGGCACCTACACACTTCCTGTGAGCACCTACACACTTCCTGTGAGGTCCTGCACACTTCTTGTCAGGTCCTGAACACTTTCTTTGAGGTCCTGCACACTTCCTGTGAGCACCTACACACTTCCTGTCAGGTCCTGCACACTTCTTGTCAGGTCCTGCACACTTTCTATGAGGCCCTGCACACTTCCTGTGAGCACCTACAGACTTCCTGTGAGGTCCTGCACACTTCTTGTCAGGTCCTGCACAATTTCTGTGAGGTCCTGCACACTTCCTGTGAGCCAATGCCCACTTCATGTAAGGTCTTGCACACTTCCTGTGTGGTCCTGCACACTTTTTGTCAGGTCCTGCACACTTTCTGTGAGGCCCTACACACTTCCTGTGGGCACCTACACACTTCCTGTGAGCACCTACGCACTTCCTGTGAGGTCCTGCACACTTCTTGTCAGGTCCTGCACACTTCCTTTGAGGTCCTGCACACTTCCTGTGAGCACCTACACACTTCCTGTCAGGTCCTGCACACTTCTTGTCAGGTCCTGCACACTTTCTATGAGGCCCTGTACACTTCCTGTGAGCACCTACAGACTTCCTGTGAGGTCCTGCACACTTCTTGTCAGGTCCTGCACACTTCTTGTCAGGTCCTGCACACTTTCTATGAGGCCCTGCACACTTCCTGTGAGCACCTACAGACTTCCTGTGAGGTCCTGCACACTTCTTGTCAGGTCCTGCACACTTTCTTTGAGGTCCTGCACACTTCCTGTGAGCACCTACACACTTCCTGTCAGGTCCTGCACACTTTCTATGAGGCCCTGCACACTTCCTGTGAGCACCTACAGACTTCCTGTGAGGTCCTGCACACTTCTTGTCAGGTCCTGCACAATTTCTGTGAGGTCCTGTACACTTCCTGTGAGCCAATGCCCACTTCATGTAAGGTCTTGCACACTTCCTGTGAGGTCCTGCACACTTCTTTTCAGGTCCTGCACAATTTCAGTGAGCACCTACACACTTCCTGTGAGCACCTACACACTTCCTGTGAGCACCTACACACTTCCTGTGAGGTCCTGCACACTTCTTGTCAGGTTCTGGACACTTTCTTTGAGGTCCTGCACACTTTCTGTGAGCACCTACACACTTCCTGTCAGGTCCTGCACACTTCTTGTCAGGTCCTGCACACTTTCTATGAGGCCCTGCACACTTCCTGTGAGCACCCACACACTTCCTGTGAGCACCTACAGACTTCCTGTGAGGTCCTGCACACTTCTTGTCAAGTCCTGCACAATTTCTGTGAGGTCCTGCACACTTCCTGTGAGCCAATGCCCACTTCATGTAAGGTCTTGCACACTTCCTGTGAGGTCCTGCACTTTTCTTGTCAGGTCCTGCACACTTTCTGTGAGGCCCTACACACTTCCTGTGGGCACCTACACACTTCCTGTGAGCACCTACACACTTCCTGTGAGGTCCTGCACACTTCTTGTCAGGTACTGCACACTTTCTTTGAGGTCCTGCACACTTCCTGTGAGCACCTACACACTTCCTGTCAGGTCCTGCACACTTCTTGTCAGGTCCTGCACACTTTCTATGAGGCCCTGCACACTTCCTGTGAGCACCTACAGACTTCCTGTGAGGTCCTGCACACTTCTTGTCAGGTCCTGCACAATTTCTGTGAGGTCCTGCACACTTCCTGTGAGCCAATGCCCACTTCATGTAAGGTCTTGCACACTTCCTGTGTGGTCCTGCACACTTCTTGTCAGGTCCTGCACACTTTCTGTGAGGCCCTACACACTTCCTGTGGGCACCTACACACTTCCTGTGAGCACCTACACACTTCCTGTGAGGTCCTGCACACTTCTTGTCAGGTCCTGCACACTTTCTTTGAGGTCCTGCACACTTCCTGTGAGCACCTACACACTTCCTGTCAGGTCCTGCACACTTCTTGTCAGGTCCTGCACACTTTCTATGAGGCCCTGTACACTTCCTGTGAGCACCTACAGACTTCCTGTGAGGTCCTGCACACTTCTTGTCAGGTCCTGCACACTTCTTGTCAGGTCCTGCACACTTTCTATGAGGCCCTGCACACTTCCTGTGAGCACCTACAGACTTCCTGTGAGGTCCTGCACACTTCTTGTCAGGTCCTGCACACTTTCTTTGAGGTCCTGCACACTTCCTGTGAGCACCTACACACTTCCTGTCAGGTCCTGCACACTTTCTATGAGGCCCTGCACACTTCCTGTGAGCACCTACAGACTTCCTGTGAGGTCCTGCACACTTCTTGTCAGGTCCTGCACAATTTCTGTGAGGTCCTGTACACTTCCTGTGAGCCAATGCCCACTTCATGTAAGGTCTTGCACACTTCCTGTGAGGTCCTGCACACTTCTTTTCAGGTCCTGCACAATTTCAGTGAGCACCTACACACTTCCTGTGAGCACCTACACACTTCCTGTGAGCACCTACACACTTCCTGTGAGGTCCTGCACACTTCTTGTCAGGTTCTGGACACTTTCTTTGAGGTCCTGCACACTTCCTGTGAGCACCTACACACTTCCTGTCAGGTCCTGCACACTTCTTGTCAGGTCCTGCACACTTTCTATGAGGCCCTGCACACTTCCTGTGAGCACCCACACACTTCCTGTGAGCACCTACAGACTTCCTGTGAGGTCCTGCACACTTCTTGTCAGGTCCTGCACAATTTCTGTGAGGTCCTGCACACTTCCTGTGAGCCAATGCCCACTTCATGTAAGGTCTTGCACACTTCCTGTGAGGTCCTGCACACTTCTTGTCAGGTCCTGCACACTTTCTGTGAGGCCCTACACACTTCCTGTGGGCACCTACACACTTCCTGTGAGCACCTACACACTTCCTGTGAGGTCCTGCACACTTCTTGTCAGGTCCTGCACACTTTCTTTGAGGTCCTGCACACTTCCTGTGAGCACCTACACACTTCCTGTCAGGTCCTGCACACTTCTTGTCAGGTCCTGCACACTTTCTATGAGGCCCTGCACACTTCCTGTGAGCACCTACAGACTTCCTGTGAGGTCCTGCACGACACTTCTTGTCAGGTCCTGCCCCATTTCTGTGAGCTCCTGCACACTTCCTGTGAGCCAATGCCCACTTCATGTAAGGTCTTGCACACTTCCTGTGTGGTCCTGCACACTTCTTGTCAGGTCCTGCACACTTTCTGTGAGGCCCTACACACTTCCTGTGGGCACCTACACACTTCCTGTGAGCACCTACGCACTTCCTGTGAGGTCCTGCACACTTCTTGTCAGGTCCTGCACACTTTCTTTGAAGTCCTGCACACTTCCTGTGAGCACCTACACACTTCCTGTCAGGTCCTGCACACTTCTGTCAGGTCCTGCACACTTTCTATGAGGCCCTGTACACTTCCTGTGAGCACCTACAGACTTCCTGTGAGGTCCTGCACACTTCTTGTCAGGTCCTGCACACTTCTTGTCAGGTCCTGCACACTTTCTATGAGGCCCTGCACACTTCCTGTGAGCACCTACAGACTTCCTGTGAGGTCCTGCACACTTCTCGTCAGGTCCTGCACACTTTCTTTGAGGTCCTGCACACTTCCTGTGAGCACCTACACACTTCCTGTCAGGTCCTGCACACTTTCTATGAGGCCCTGCACACTTCCTGTGAGCACCTACAGACTTCCTGTGAGGTCCTGCACACTTCTTGTCAGGTCCTGCACAATTTCTGTGAGGTCCTGCGCACAATCTGTGAGCCAATGCCCACTTCATGTAAGGTCTTGCACACTTCCTGTGAGGTCCTGCACACTTCTTGTGAGGTCTTGCACACTTTCTGTGAGGCCCTACACACTTCCTGTGGGCACCTACACACTTCCTGTGAGCACATACACACTTCCTGTGAGGTCCTGCACACTACTTGTCAGGTTCTGCACTTTTTCTTTGAGGTCCTGCACACTTCCTGTGAGCACCTACACACTTCCTGCCAGGTCCTGCACACTTCTTGTCAGGTCCTGCACACTTTCTATGAGGCCCTGCACACTTCCTGTGAGCACCCACACACTTCCTGTGAGCACCTACAGACTTCCTAAAAGGTCCTGCACACTTCTTGTCAGGTCTTGCACAATTTCTGTGAGGTCCTGCACACTTCCTGTGAGCCAATGCCCACTTCATGTAAGGTCTTGCACACTTCCTGTGAGATCCTGCACACTTCTTGTCAGGTCTTGCACACTTTCTGTGAGGCCCTACACACTTCCTGTGGGCACCTACACACTTCGTGTGAGCACCTACACACTTCCTGTGAGGTCCTGCACACTTCTTGTCAGGTCCTGCACACTTCCTGTCAGGTCCTGCACACTTCTTGTCAGGTCCTGCACACTTTCTATGAGGCCCTGCACACTTCCTGTGAGCACCCACACACTTCCTGTGAGCACCTACAGACTTCCTAAAAGGTCCTGCACACTTCTTGTCAGGTCCTGCACAGTTTCTGTGAGGTCCTGCACACTTCCTGTGAGCACCTACACACTTCCTGTGAGCACCTATACACTTTCTGTGAGGTTCTGCACATTTTCTGTGAGGTCCTGCACATTTTCTGTCAGCATAAGCGTACTTTCTGTGAGCTCCTTCTCTTTCTGTGAGTTTAATGCAGCTCGTTTTGGAAAATTTTGAAATTTAGGGGATTTTAATGCAGCTCGTTTTGAAAAAATTTAAAATTTACGGGATCTTTAACACTAGTCGGTTGAAAAATCACTCTACCGGAAATCGCCATTTTTTGGGCGATTTACGTTGAAATTCGAGAGAATTCTGGTACAACTTGTGGTAATTTACTTGAATTCTGGCGGGATTTCTGTCAATTCGGTATCCAGACGTAAATCTATGGTAAAAAGCAGCATTTACCACTAGGTAGCGGCAATTCTCCCGTAAATCAGCGGTAAACCGCCAGAAAATTTTCTGCTGAGAAATATATGGCACAAAATTGAGAAGTGAAAAGCCTCAGATATGATGGAAATAGCATCTGAAACTGAGAAGTGTAAAGCATTATAGTCATTTCGCAACCTCTGACTAATTTTCCATTCTCTCTCTTGCCTGTTTGCGCTCTAGCTTTTTGGACTAAGCGTCCCACACCTGGTCTAATGGCGACAACGCTCGGGTAGGGCTACTCAGAAAAATGAAAACATATTACATGTAACATAAAAGGCCCTTAATTAATACACATGTAATATAAATTGGCCAATGTATATTACTTGCAAATTATCTAGACCGATGTATGTTACATGTAATATATCGTTCCCTCGCTCGCAGGTCAAATGTCGCACTTAACATGTTTTCGATGGTGAAAACATAATACTTGTAACATAAGAGACGATTACAACTTACTTTTAATACATCTCCGTCAATGTAAGTTACATGTGAATTATCTCTACTCAATAAATTACATGTAGTATAAATGTAACGTAATTCAAATATCTCCAGCAACTGAGGGCCCACGCTGAACACCTTCTGCAAACCTGCATGGCATACGGGCCATCACATAGCTTGGCGAAGGCCGAATGCCCTTCGGATTGACATTCGATCAGGTGGTGACTCGCCCTGGCCGTTTCATTGATCTTTCGCTCCTCATGATTACTCCTAATCGTGAGGAGTATTACTCAGAAAAATCAAAACAAGTTACTTGTAAAATAAATGTAACTTACTTGAATGTCTCAAGTAACTTACATTTATATTACATTTAACATAGATTTATATTAAATGTAACTTAAATTTATATTACATGTAAATTACTTTTATGTTACATGTAGCTTACATTCGAATTCTCTTTATGGGTGGCCATTATATGACGCAGATGACACGCGATGCAGAGGGCGCATCCCAGACCACACACTACGCAAGAAATGCTGTGCAGGGCTTTGCCTGCTGGTGTGGGGGTTAAGTACCTCAAACTTGGGTAATTGAACCATCAGGAACAACAATCGTGAGCCTGACCTCGCGAGTGCGTCGTACATCGACCTTGGAAATATCTTCTTGGCTGATTTAAGTTACTTGCGACTTATATTGTGCCATTTAAGTTACATGTAACATATCGGAGACGCAGTGCACGCAGTGTCCTCTCAGAAATCGAAAACAAGTTACTTGTAACATATCTAAGCTGATGTAAGTTACTTTCGACTTATCTCAAGTTATTTAAGTCACATGTAACATATCGGAGGCGCACCGCACGCAGTATCCCGCCGATATGTTACATGTAACTTGTAATGGCCTGAGATAAGTTGCAAGTACCTTACATCTGCTCAGATATTTTACAAGTAACTTGTTTTCGGCCTCTTATGTTACAAGTAACTTGTTTTCATTTTTTCTGAGTTGAGGGAACGACATGCAAAATTTTTGAAGCAAGCTTAAGCCCACAGGTTCTTGTATGAAGCTGTGGGATCCAAGCTTGCTGCTTCAATTAAGAAGCAGCGGGCTTTAAGCTCCTGGGATGTCTAAGAGAGCCTAAAGCTTGCTGATTCGTACCTGAAGCAGTAGGCTGAAACTTGCAGCTCCAACCCTTAAAGGCACAGTCCAACCTCGGAATCGCTTTTTTGTTTTTCTGCCTCTCTTAAGAATGGTCCCACGCTGATTCCAATGATGTCCCTGGATTCGCACAAGACCCCTTAGCAACAGAGTTATGGCCCCTCAAAGATTTTACTACGGAAGCATGTTGGACGAGTTGTCCGAGGCTTGTAACTTCCGTCAATTGTAACCGATGTATGCGAACCGACCTGAGCAAAAATAGATGCTGAAAATGAAGGGAAGAACGGGGATATTGATCAAAAACCGACGCTCATTTCGCCACTGTTGAGCTCGAAACATGGTAAAAGGGGCGTGCCAAAGTGGCTTCCGTGTGTGGGCGCCCCAGGGTGGCTTCCCCCTATATCTCGCTTATTCGGGGAAATCGAGAGCTCTCACTTGGCAGGTATATAAGGGGTGGGTATACATCACAATTATGTGGTTTTCTCGGATTTCGTCCCTGAGCTTGGACTGTGCCTTTAAAGCATCGAGCTTCAACTTGCAGCTCTAATTAGGTTACATGAAATATATGTACGTGTATGTTACGTGTTACATAAGTGTATGTTACATGTAATATAAGTGTACATATGTACATGCGATATCAAGGTAGTATACCCTCGATGCCCGAGCAGCTCGCAGGGAGGAGCTTGACCTGCGTTGCGGCTCTTTTTGTTAAGAGGTGAACAAGTGGCCGTTTGGTGTTCGGGCCCCAGCCCGGGCACCTGGTGATCGATGCTGACGGCCATCACCGCATCGATTGTCGTGTGCCCAGGCTGGGGCCGCAACACCACACGGCCATCCGTTCACCTCTTATCAAAACAAACCGCAACGCAGGCCAAGCTCCTCCCTGCGAGCTGCTCGGGCATCGAGGGTACTTGAATGTCTCAAGTCTCTTACACTTTATATTACATGTAACATGTTTTCATTTTTCTAAGTAGGCACACGTTCCGAAATGGCGATTTTGAATATGCACTCCCCTTAGCTCGGCACCTTTTTAGACATCCCTTTTTGGGAAATCAAAATCGCGTGTTTTCCTAGAATTCGGGCACAGCGGCCATGATTTTGGCTTCCTGATTGCCGTAAGCAAGTGTCTAGGAAAGTATTGAATATAGAAAATTCTGAAAATTTCAACAAAAAAATAGCGTAATGTTAAGACTTCAGTAGAATCCCATGAAGAAAAGTTGTAAGTAAGACGGTAAGTTATGAGAATAGGTAAAACATTTGTATCTCAAAACAGTTCAACAGTTATAAACAACAACAGAGCTACTCCTATTGCAGTGGTTAATGTTTTCTGTCGAATGCTCGGATGAACCTATGATGGATCAGTGAATTTGTGTTTTATTGTTCTGATGAAGAACTTAACCTTCTATCGTGTTGTGGGATTAAGATTAGGATTAAAGCGATGCGCAGGGGCAGGTAAAAATCCGAGTTTTATCCAGCTGGAATGCCAGCATTCGTTGACTTGCCGTGCGACATGGAGTTTTTCCGCATCTACTTAACACACATTTGAATGAACGCGCTCACTATAATAATAGAAGAAATGTTATTCATTGGAGAACTGGGAGGAGAAAAAAATTAAACTGAAGGAAATGGAAGAAGGCAGAGGTAGGATACTTTTGATGTAGCCATTGTAAAAGTTTAATGCTGGAGCGGGGGTAAGTATTTAGCAGTGACAAGGTTCATTCAAACGTAGCTAAGCTCCGGTACATCCGCAGTGAACTGTGGATTTTGATTATCACCCGCAGCGGAGCGGTGAGCCTCGGTGAGGTATAACTAATGATAAGAAGGTTCCGACGAAAAAGCCACCGCTTCGCGCTGTGATAATGGAAAACAGGAATTTGCTCGAACTGAAACATAGTCCAGTTCATTTAAAATAGCGTTAAACATGACAACTAAGGACATTGGAAGAAAGAGGAGAATCTAGCGAACATCCTACAAGGGAACCACAATAAGTCATAGTGACCATTCCAAATGAATTGTACTTTTCTAGAACTATTTTTGGACGAAAAGTTCGAATATGCCCATCGCAGCTGCCTAGACCCACTCTGAAAAAAGTTATAGGCAATTTTTCTCTGATTTTTGTACTTAGTGTCCCCTCCAAAAAGCGCATTATTTTCGCGAAATTCCGGAAGCGGACCTCATAATCGTGTTGAGCGCCCAAAACTACCCCACTAAGCTAAGTTAGGTTCAAGGAACATTTTCCAAGCTTTGCGTAGTCTAACAACGTTTTGGACTTGTACGGATTTTCGGTCCGGCGTTTATTTATACCAATTAGAGGGCTCTTGAAGCGTTTTAAAAAAATATTCCAGATTTGACTAAAAATTCGCTCTGGGGGGGTTATTTGGGGTGCTGATCACGAATCTGAGGTTTATTTATCGATTTTCCGAAGTTTTCGACCGTATTCGTTCACAGATTCCCATCGGGGGAGAATTTCATGGCAAATCGCGTCTTTCGATGATTTCCGGAGTGCTTCTATAGAATATGCTGAAGTTATTTCTCTAGGGATTATTTGGAGTGATGAACACGAATCTGACGTCGGTTTGTCGATTTTTGGCAGCTTACGGTAGATTACGGTGGGTGTACGGTAGTTTGGTCGAAGTCTCAGATTTCTCTCAAAGTTTCTATGTGGGGGTTATTGGGGGTGCTGAATACGAATTTGATGTCCATTTGTCGATTATCGGAATATTGAGGTAGGTTTTGCCCCCTAACTGGCATGTTACCTACCGTAACCTGAAGTAAACCTCGAAATTTAGGAAAGCAAACCCCAGATTCGTGTTCAGCACCCCAGATTACCCCTACATACATGTTTTTAGCAAGATCAGGAAAAAAAATTCAAAAGCACCCAAAAAATTCCATGGGGGGTTGGTACCCTTACCTTGCCACAGAGCTTTAAAAAACGCTCATAACTCATTTCAGAGTGGGTCTAGGCAGCTGCGATGGGCATATTCGGACTTTTCGTCCGAAAATGGTTCTAGAAAAGTACATTTCATTTGAAATGGTCACTATGACTTATTGTGGTTCCCTTGTTAGTATCAATAGGTTTGATATTCAATGTGATTTAAGTTCTTTAAATCTCGTCTCGGTTTCGTCCCGGTTTTTGGAATTCTTCCCGAGCATCAGATTGCCAGATTCTCCTCTTTTTACCAATGCTCCTAGATCTCATGTTTATAAAGTTTTTGATCAACTAGGCTCTTTTGAATGAACCTTATCAAATCCAAAAAAATACCGCGCTCCAGTTTTTTTCAATTTACATTGAATTTTTACAGTGTGTACATTGAGAGTATCCTAGCTTTACCTCCTTCCGTTTCCTTCTGTCTCATTCCTTTTCTCCTCACCGTTTCATAATAAATTACATTTTTTCGAAATTATTATTGTGTGCGCGTCCATTCCAGTTCGCGCTGTGTAGCTGCGGAAAAGTCTCTTGTCACAAGGCAAGTTGACCGATCGCGGCGTTACAAATGGGGACATTTAGGGTTTGGTCAAAATGTTCGAGAGAAGTTAATTATTATTGCAAAAACATCCCGCACATCTATCAAAAATCTGTATTCTTTGGGTATTCGCCTCAAAAAGCGGAGAAGAAGATACAAAAAATCAAAAATATTACATGCATGTCTATCAATTTTTTTTTGCTAAAAATCGGAGGAACAGGCACTTCGTTTCTTTATTTGCGGGTATTCGATTTAGGCGCCCTCTTTGACCTCTCTGCAATGTGCAATACGCACCTCCTAAGGTTAACCGGGACGCGTGCTCAGCCTTGCGCTCGGGTTAATCGGTCTATGCGAGAATGGGAGTGGAAGCGTCGAAAAACCGCAGATACTATGGGTGTTTCTCCATTGATTGACTGCCACTTGTGCCATTCAGTTTGATCCGCGACGTGTTGAACAAAAAAACGCAGAAGGAGCGTTTCGTATAGTAATTATTGGGAAAGTGTCCTTTCCCGCTCTTGGTGTTCCTTTGAAGTAAGTTGTATGAGGGAAATATAAATGCACGTCTTTTTCAGCGTATCAAGTAAAAGAATGCTTTGCTATCCATTAGAACAGACTTGCTCTTACAGGGCTTGTCCTTTAGTGACGAAGGCTTATCTTCATTGTATAGAGGCAATCCTGTTCCATTGAGTTCTTCAGAAGACACTAATCCAACAAACGCTTTGCATTGTGTCCCATATTTTTACGAGGTTAGTTAAGCTCTACAGTGCGTTACAAAAGTATGCGACATACCTCAACTTTCATGGTTATGGACTTTGTGTAAATCTAATCGTTTAAAGTGTCGTTCCAAAATTATACGACGTAACCGACGTTTTTGCGAAAATTTCAATTCTGAAGCTTCGTTATCAACTCGTTCATAGTAAGGCTCACTAGGAACATCAAAGGCAGTGTTAACGATAAAAAATGTGTGTTCAGTTTTCATTAGGAGTGGGTAGAGGAGGGGCACACTGTAACGTTGGCGTCGAAAGAATGCACAAAAACGAGCCAGGAAGAGCCCCTAAAGAGCCCGAAGTTGCCATTTTGAGAGCAAGGCAAACTTCAAAAGCGCAGTGCCCGCCTTTCGACGTGAACAAAAGAAAACTCGAGATTGTGAAATGAGCTATGGTTTCCGATGAATAGCCCCGTTCTTCCCTTCACTCTCAACTTCTCTCTTTACTGAGGTCAGCAGCTCGCATACATTGGCTGCAAATGACGGAAGTTACAAGCCTCGAACAACTCGTCCACCATGCTTCTCTAGCTCAATTTTGAGAGACCATACCTCCGTTCCCACAAGGTCTTGAGCGATTCCAGAGACATCATTGAAATCAGCATGGGACCGTTTTCAAGATAGGCGGAAAAACAGAAAAGCGATTTCTATTGTCAACAGTGCCTTTAAAGGCAGAGTTCAACCTTCGAATCGATTTTCTCTTTCTGCTGTATATCTTGAAAATGGTCCCACGCTGATTCCAACGATGTCTCTGGAATGGTACAAGACCCCCTAGGAACGAAGTTATGGCCCCTCAAAAATTGAGCTACGAGAGCATGGTGGACGAGTCGTCCGAGGCTTGTAACTACCTTCATTTGCAACCGATGTACATATGTGAGCTGACCCTAATGAAGAGATAGTCTGAGAATGAAGGGAAGAACGTGGCCATTCATTGGAAATCATGCTCATCTCGTCACTGTTGAGCTCGAAAGATCGTAGAAGGGGCGTGCCAAAGTGGCTTCCTGATGTGGGCGCTCCAGGGTGGCTTCCTCCTATATCTCGCTTATTCCTCGCTCACTTGGCAGATGTTATATAGGGTGGATCCACTTTTGACAATTGTGTGGAAATATCAGAATTTGTCCCTGAGCTTGGACTGTGCCTTTAAGTCGATAGTCTACAAAATTTTCCTGGGGCATGAACACGTTTAGAACCTTGTTTAGAAGTTTTTTGAGACCGTCGCCTCCAACCGGCGCACAGTCGCTCGAAACCATTAAATTTATAGTGCTTTTATTCAGGATTGCGCAGGTTCCCCTTTTCAACCACACTCGCTGCTACTGTAATGCATCACGGCGGCGCGGTCTGTGGCGACTCTTTCATCCTCAGATACAGGCAGCACACTTCCCGCGGTACCACTAGCCAACGTCCCGTAACCAGGGATGTGCGTAATTACGACCAACGACTAACGAATTTATTGACTAACGAGCTTCTTGGGTGTTACGACTAACGACTAACGTCTAACGAAATTGAAAATATTTTCGTAAGCAATCCCGAAATTTGTTAGAGAATCAATAGTATTCACATCGCATTCCAACCAATGCATTATATCAGGATTGATACATATGCAGTTCCCTGTCGGTTGTCTGAGGTGGGTGGTACAAAATAAATAAACGCTTCAGTATTCATTCTTTATAATGACACTGATTCGTAGTTGTGGAACCCCCACATTATGACCCCAACCGAACGTTGCGCAAGATCCGGCGCAGCTCTTGTGCGACTTCGTGTCGGTCGCGCGACTTTATGGTAGGCTCACTGAACCATTTCCGACACTGATCGGTTCCAGCTGAAATTTTTACGGGGGTCACCATCAGAGGTCATACAAGGACTACGTTAAGCATTAGCGATCGGAAGTACTTATTGCTTTTACACCACGATAATTTACTATTAGCACTGAGCATAATACTTTGAGATATGGGATTTCTATAATGTGGTGCTGGAACCCCTCATTGGGTGAAATTTTCATTTAGGTGCTAATTTCTCAAGACCTTTCCCCCATTATGGAAACAAGCTCCAAACCACGCGCTCGATCGGCTCACGTCGATGTGCAAATAACAACCAGTGCAACGTTGGTGCAGTTCTCCGTGGTGCCACCATGGTCTAAATCTCATATAACATCATTTAGCGCAGAACGGCGATTTTTTTAAAAGAAAACGAAGAGCTCAAGGTTTCCTCGGTTTCACATATTGCTTTTTTTCACAAAAAAAGGCAAAAATTGATAAAAACACGCGCTGGAGTATTGGATTCTCACTTATATATATATATTTTTTATTTATTTTTTTTTATTTCATTTTTTATGCGTACTCTTTGTTACTATTTTTCTTGAGTTAATTCTTTTTCTGTCTGTTTTAATATTTGCTTTGTTGTTTCACGTTGGTTATCCTGCGTCTACAAAATAAATAAATAAATAAATATATCTAATTGGTTTACAGCTTTTGTTTATATGTTGGTTTACAGCATAATCTAGGTTCTCTAACAAAGATTTTTTTGTGTGTTTATTGATCATGAATGTTTTAGAAAACATACATCTCTTTATGCCATCCTTTTTGTATTTATAAGAACTTTTTTCTGCCTGAACTCTCCTTATTACCAAAGCCTAGATTTTTAACGACTAACGACTAACAAGGGTTTTGGCCGGTTGAACGGCTAACGACTAACGAATTGCAAAATTTTTATTACGGACATCCCTGCCCGTAACCCTTCCCGCGGAAAGCCAATAGATCTGTTGCGGGCAGCCTGCTCCGTCGTTTCGTTGACTGCCTGTACACTGTGAACAAGCCCTCAATAACAACAGCAGTTTGTGGCACATTTAAAAATCACCCTTCATGTAAAGGTTTGTTGAAAAAAAAATTCACAAAAAAATATGCTTCTGGGCACTTCATCTTGAACTGCTCTGGATAAATAAGAAGTAGCTTACACAGGGATGCTTGCTACAATCACTGGCTCCTGCAGTCTTTTCAATCGCAGGTGCCATCAACGGACAGTGGCTCACCTGCCCAAAACCAACGTCGTACACAGCGAGGGTTTTAGAAAGAGTATCAACACAGCGTTCTCTCCCAGACATTCGTGGGGAAGTTCCCGAGAACGACACGAGAACTTCCCTCGAAACAACTAGGGAATTTAGCCCAAATCGAGGGGAGGCGGAGGGGACCTCCGCCTAGCAGGTCTTTCCTTGTTCTCCCGATCGCCAGTCTTCCCCAAGCTGTCGCAGCCCAACACCCATTGCTCTTTGATTTATCAAAAGTTAGCTTGCCGAAACTCGCTGTTTTGAACAGTTTCCTGTTTTTTCGAAAGTAGGAATAGGGCCAAAAATATTCATTTTTGACGAAAGGTTACAGAGAAGCTTGTTATCTCCCCTTACAAACCCGGTCAGAGCTACCTTACACTGTCCTATAGTGACAGGCCTGCTCCCCCAACTTGCAAAGGTCGAACTACCTTGAGAATGGCCAGTTTGCATGATCGTGTACACTGCGGCTTTTTCTCGCTCATCACGTTCGGGGGGATGCCATGGGAACAACCGTGAAGCGAACTTCCCTTGCTCTCCCCCCGAGTCGACTCTTACGAACGGCTTCTCGTTGTGTATAATTCGAGGAAAGAGAGGCGAGACGCTCCCCTCCGGAGGGACATCTTGCGCCTATCCCCTCGACCGAGTGATAACGACCGAATCAGGTCTATTGTCCTTGGGAACTTCACTTCAAATGTCTTAGTTGGTCGCTATTACTCGGTCGAATTATGCACAACGAATGACGTTGGAAACAGTCGATTGCCGGGGGAGAACGAGGGAAGTTCGCCTCACGATTGTTCCCTTGGCCTCCCCCGAATATGATGAACGCGGAACAAAGCCTCAGCGTATACGGTGATGCAAACAGGTTAGTCGCAAAATAGTGTCGCACTTCGCAAGTCGGAAGGGCAGATCTGCTTTTGAAGGACTACTTAAGGCATCTCTGTATGGATTTCAGAGGAGATAATAAGCTTCTCTATAACCTTTCGTCCGAGGTGAGTATTTTTGGACCGGCTGCAGTTTTACAGGAACAGGAGACTGTTGAAAACAGCGAGTTTTAGCGAGCTGATTTTTGATCAATCACTGAACAATGGGAAGATCTGCAGTCGGAAGGTGGCGGGAAAACCTGCAGTCGGGAGAACAAGAAAACTCCTGCTAAGGAAACTTCCCCTTTTAGGCCCCAGTCATAGTCGGTCGATCAGCTGCAGCCACCTCAGTTGATACGTATGCAATGCATGGAAATTATTCCACCACTCAGGTGGAAAAATTCCTCCAAGGGGTTCGGAATGCAGTCGCCTGCTGTGTCTTGTCCTGTCCGAGTCCGTCCCGGTCGATACGTGTGAAATACATTGCTCATTGAGGTGGGAAATCCCCCGTTGTGGCCGGACAGCGCCGTCCGCAGTGCGCTCGAGTGCGCCCGCCTAATCGATTTGCACTCATATGACATAGTAGGGACGACGATGGATCACAAGGGGCGGGAGAGGACGGCTTAGGATCACTCGGGGCGGGAGAGGACGGCGCAGTCAGGCTTTCGGCCAACTATGACGGGGGCCTTGCTCTGCTGTCAAGAGGTGCTCTTCGCTTCCTCCCAAATTTGGGGGAAGTTCCCCAGTTGTTTCTAGGGAAGTTCCCCAGTTGTTTCTAGGGAAGTTCTGCTGTCTCTTTTGGGAATTTCCCCACGAATATCTGAGCTGCTCAGCAATCGTGCACTGGCTCCACTCTAGTGGGTGGTGCAATGATGATATCGAAGTGGGAATCGATGAGTGAGTGTTCGATGACCCCCAGGAATAGCCGACTGTCTGCCGGCACTCCGCGGGTAGACGGAAAAACCTCTCTCTCCGCGGGAAGTGGAGCGCTGCGCCACGCCCACGAAAGTGGGGCAGCGCGAAGTCGACTAGCCCGACTTGGCCGGCGGGAAGTTGGCTGTTTTATCTGAGTCCGTTTTCTCCCATCCTCAGGTGAAAACAACCCACTTCCCGCCGACCAAGTCGAGCTGGTCGACTTTGCGCGGCTCTCTTCCCGCGGAGTGTCGGCGGGCAGTCGGCTATTCCTGGGGATCATCGAAAACTCACTTAACGATTCCCACTCTGATATCATCATTACACCACCCACTAGAGTGGAGCCAGTGAACGATTTACACAAGGTGCTGAGTTGAACGCAAAACGCTTTGCTCCGGGCGAGATTGAACTAGCATATTCCCTTTCCGGGGAGCGCCTTATCGCACTGCACCACCGTAGCTCCAGCGCCGCTCACTATCAACTGCTCTGCAAATCTTCACCGAAGCAATCATCCTTCCACCCGCATAACGGTGAAGATATACTGAGCAGTTGAGTGAGAGCGGCGCTGGGGCTACGGTGGTGCAGTGCGATAAGGCGCTCCCCCAGAAAGGGAATATGCTGTTTCGATCTCGCCCGGAGCCAAGCGTTTTGCGATCAACTCAGCACCTTGTGTAAACATACCATAACGTGCACTGCGACGTTGAACTGCAGTTACGGCTGGAAACATCCGAAAAACCAGTGAACGATTGCTGAGCAGAGGACGCTGTGTTGAGACTCTTTCCAGAACCCGCGCTGTGTGCGACGCTTCTCTTGGGCAGGTGAACCACTCTCCGTTATTGGCGTCTGCGAGTGGGAAGACTGCAAAAACAGTGAGTGGAAAAAGCTTTCCCGTAGAAGCTCACTCCTTACTTGTCAAGAGCAGTTCAAGATGAGTTCCCGAGAAGCGGATTTTTGAATTTTTGTTTCAACAGACCTTTACTCAAAGGCAGTATTCACGAAGAAAAAGTTGTACGTTTTTTTTTGACGAAAACTTAAGCTTTGGGTCCCTCTAGGAAGATTAAGAACGATAGTGCGACGAAAAACGGCCGGTAAGTGAGTGAAAATCTTGTGGGCCAGCCAACCCATTGGGCCACTCCGCCCACGTCCTATGGAAATCGTCCAGAATTCGTGGTTACATGAGCGATGGCTCCCGATCAAAAGCCTCGTTCTTCCCTTCAATCTCAACTTCTCTCTTTACTCAGTTCAGCTCACACACATCGGCTGCGAAAAACGGGAGTTACAAGCCTCGAAAAACTCGTCCACAATGCTTCTCTTGCTGAATTTCGAGTGTCATAACTCCGTTTCGAGGGGGTCTTGTACGATTCCAGGGACATCATTGAAGTTAGCATGGGACCGTTTCCAAGATAGGCAGAAAATCAGAAGAGCGACTCTTATCGTGAACATTGCCTTTAAAAGGAGATTTTTAAATGTGCCGCAAACTGCTTCAGGATTGTCTTCTGTCAGTCATCAGATTAGCCGTAAGGCGGTGGCATAAGTGCCGTTTACCGTGTACGGGCAGCCAACGAAACGGTGCTGCCGACTGCCCGCGACAAATCTATTGGCCTTCCGCGGGAAGGATTACCTTGAGTCGGCTAGTGGTACCGCGGGAAGTGTGCTGTCTCTATCTGAGTCCTATGTGACAGCCATCGACATTCGCATGACCACCAATCGACCGTATGGCCGGTGATAATGTTCATAGACGGTGAGTTTTTTCAAAAATTTTATCGCTGTCCTTAATTGTTTCCTAAATAATTAAAGAGTGATCGTGATGGACAGTGGGTGAATGGCCTACCGATTTGAACCGAAAGACTATGTTCAAAAAGAATGTTTTTCCCATAGTTCAAAAAGAATGTTTTTCCCATAAAAAAAGAGAGAAGACGTTTCCTAATTTTTTACGGTGGCACAAAGGATTGTGCAAAGCTTCACACACCCCCTGACCTTTACTCAATACGATGACACTTGGGCTGGGATTCATGAGCGCAAACCATGGGCTACAGTTGGGTTCGTCTCCGGAGATTGTGTGCTATTTTTTCAGCAAACCCAAGTATAGCCCGTGATTTGCCGTTCATGAGTCCCAGCCTTGAATTAATATCAAATCAGTTGAAAAGGGTGAAAAGAATTGAAAAAAAAACACCGTGCTTTTGCACGATCGCCGGCCATACGGCTCAGACAGTCGAGGGGCTGCTTGTGCTGGATTACCATCCCTTTGTTTATCGTGGCACGCGTGCGATCGACAGGACGGGTGAACAAAGGGGTTGTATTCCAGAAAAATCAGCGGCAGCTCTTTCTGCTCGTGCTGGATCACTACCCCTGTTTACCCTGGCACGCGTGATATTGCCAGCAGCTCTCTCCAAATGTCTGCTGACACTCTCCTATATTGATTTGTTTGATACGAATGAACTTTGCAGCATTCTCTTGTACGACGGCGGCTGGTATATAAGGTGGCCAGTCTCGCTGAGGGAGCAGTTGGCCGTTTGAGGCCAGTCCGAGGAGGTGACCTTGTGTCACTTTTCGGACGTTAATTTTGAACGCTGAGGGGATCATCCTCATGGCCCATCGCGAGGGAAGCCTCCTCGTTCTGGGCCGTGACGAAGATGATGTCCTTGTTGTGGACCGCGGCGAGGTTGGCCTCCCTGCTGCTGGCCGTGACAAGTATCATACCCAACACCGGTAGAGAGGGTGGCAGTCTAAAATCTTTCTCCGTTTGCAGAACAGGCTGCTGATAACGAGGGGTAGAACGCCAGCATACGTTGGCAGCACATGCTGCCGTTAGAAGCTGCCGTTTTTGCTGTCAACGAGGGGTAGTATTCCATGTTTGCCCTGGGGCCGGATGCGTCAACGCACTTTGTGGGGCATGATCAGGGGCAGGATCTGCTTCCTTCGGGGCAGGTGCCCCGAGACTCGGTGTCCTGCCCCGTGTGCACAAGCACTCGATGGCGTAGGGGCAGCTAGCCCCAGCGTAGTGTAGAAAAATCACGTACACAAGTCAGTTTACGCCCGAAACTTGTGGTCGATAAATTGGGACAGCTGAGAATTTTCGCTTCGTCTGCTTTGTGCTTCCTTGTTTCCTGGTTTTTTGTTTCTAGAAGATTCGAACATTTTGCATTTCACATTCTTGTAATGTAGTTTGTTAATAGAACACATATATTTTGACGTCACGCACGGTTTTCTGCACTTGATCTAATTTCGGAGTGCGCTCGTTCTCATCTTTCTCAGGAACTCGTAGCTGGCCACCCGCGCGCGTTCCGGGCCTGGCTCGCCACCCGCTCACCTCTTATTTCGAAGAGCTCACCACCCGCTATTCCTTCGTCTTCGCTTGCCATCCGCTATGGGTATAGCGGGTCGAGGGCGCGATGAGAGGTGGTGTAGCGGGTCGCGAGCTGTTCGCTAGCGAGCCGCCCGCTGAGTTGTTCTCGTCCTTTGAAGTATTTCGCAACAGTTTCCTCAATTTTCCCCCTACATCATTTGTCATCATCCTTCTGTTTGTTGTTTGGCTTTTTTCTTTGCAATATCATGAACGTCAAACTCTTCATAGTCATTGTTTTTACTCGGTGCTCACTTAACAACTTATATAGGCAGCCTGAATTCGAAATCTCTTTTTTTTTCAGGAACAGTGAAAACAGATTCAGAAAATTCGCACTCTTAGAAGAAAAAAGCTCTTTCGTGTTGTTTTCGTCCCGTTTTCCTTCTCTGCAGCTCCCCAAAAAGCTATTTTCGGATGCTCAAGTTTCGCTTGGTCCAACCACCGTTGGTTCGCGTTCCAGCCACCGTCAACCACTCGGCGGTGCGAGCGTATGGAGGTAAAATGTTTATGGCATTATTAACACTTCTATGTCCTTGCTGCATATGTTGCTTATACTAAGTAACACCATGACGGTCCCCAGGAGTGATATTGGGGGAGGGGGTACGCCGTGAGAATTCCTGAGCTGATGATGAGAGGTTCCAATCCAGGGCCGGCTTCAAGCTCGAACTTCTCACCCCCTCCTCCTTGTTAGTACGTGCTGCTGGCATTACGCGCTAACCGCAGTACGGGCTGAAATTGAGGAAGGGTCGGAACTCAGTATGAGTTGGCAGCACATGCTGTTGATAACGAGGGATTGAACTCAATCTCGGCTCTAGAGTAGAACCCCATTGAATCGGGAGATCATAGTCTGACATAGGAAATTTGTTGGGTTCTGAGGCAAATTGTACATGATACCCGCTTTTTCGCTGTAACGTCAAATGAACGCTGTTTCCATGAATATATACTCCTACTCATCCAGCTAGTTACCTAGTTAGCTGTGCCGCGGAATTCCCCTTTTTTTTTCTAAAATATCTCCCTGGAAACCTTGATTCAAGCCGTTTTTTTTTTCGACATTCGGGTATTCCCCTTGCGCCGAGAACTCCATTTTTCGTTCGAACGTTGAATCGACGTCGTTTTTACGATTAGATATTCCTTTTCACACAGTACGTTACCTCATAAGCGTTGCCGCGGAATTTACCCCCTTTTTCCCACGAATTCCCTCTGAAAACTTCCATTCAAGCCTTCGATGCTCTAGTGCAGGACAGGCCTAAATGGAGAACGGAAACATTTAAAGCGCTTCAAAAAGCACTCCAAGTTGTTTGCTTATTTTTCAGCTCTTCATCGTTTTCGGCTTGTACTACTGAAATCTCACTTCAGAAGGGACATCCGGAGCTGCAAATTTCGGCTCTGTTGAGCTTCAGAAAATTGTGATCCCTCTCAATGCGACAACTATAATAAATCATTCTTGACAGTCCTGGGCCCTACCAGTTTTTTAACACATGTACTGTTACAGAGTAAGCATAATTGGTGCCATCGCAGCAGAGGGGCACCATGATATCGCACCTAGCCACGCCCATTCTTTCATGCCGCAACGACTTCTTTGATTTTGGAATTTTAGAAAAACCATGGGTTGGTGTTTGAATTGCGCGGCGGCACGGAAAAATGGGCTTAGTCAAGCGCTTTACCAAGCCCCCCCCCCCATGCAGGCGATAAGAGCAGAGAACCAAAACGAAAATTCAGGTATTGCATGAATTCAAGTGGAAGCCACATTCAAGAGCTCGCCTCTCGCTATCTTTCCGTCGGCGACCGGCGCTAGGCGAGCGCGCCGCCGTAATGTGGGAGCGGGTGGCGAGCGCCAGCATGCCAGCGCTAGCCACCCGCTGCGATTCCGCTCGCGGGCCGCGCGAGGTGCTGCGCGCCGCAGGACTTTTGGTTAGCGGGTGGCGAGCTCCAACTTTCTGAGCTTTTAGGCTTAAAGTTTCACATGGTGCGGAAATCTGCAAATTTTGTGTACTTCGTTTGATAAACAACATTTTTGAAAAAGTTTTGGTGTTTATTGAAACTCACGAAATTTTTCTTTCTGGCATTCAGACTCTTAATAACACTTCGCTCACCCTTTCCTAAATTGATTTCTATGGGGTATAATAAATAGATCGTCATCTCGCTTTGTTGATTTGCGCATTCATGAAGAAGAATAAAATTAGCGACATGACAGTGTTTAAAAATTTTGCTATGAGCTTTTTCACTCACTATGGAGTTTATTTGATGATCAAAGCGCAAAGAAACTGAATGCCAAGCTTTTTTCGAAGCTATTTTGTATTTTTTCTCAGCTTAATAGATATGCCAAAATTACCTATTCTTTTCATTTGTTTCCCATGGCTAAAAGGTAAGGGTGTTCAAGATGTTCATTATTTGTGGAAACGTAGGAAACAGAGCGCAGAAGAAAGGATGGTGCAAAAGGATGTAAGCCTTCGATGGACGATTATTACTATTGAGCTGAGTCCTTTTTTACATCGAGTCGAGGGATCATTTGTCTTCTTTTGTCACTGCGTAATGATGTAATTGAGGTGAATGCATGAGAAAGAACGAGAAAAATCCTCATAAGGCGTTCCCTCCTTAATTTTAATCCTTGAAATCAACTAAATCGTAATCAGACGCATTAATATCAATAACCTATCGCGATTACCCACAAAAATCTTAGCCCACTCAATTTTCTCACATCTTTATGCAGTATTAATGCACAAAAACGAGAGTTTTGATGAAGTTTTTTTGAAGTTTCCAAAAAAGTCCTTCAAAGGATTGCTGGATCAAAGGACCTTGTTAACACAACCGAAAATGTTCTCATCGTGCAGATTGAAAACCAGATTTATTACTTTTTTCTTCTGGAATTCGAAGGATCCAACGGAATTTAGAAGGAAAAAATAACCAAGCAACACGAATGAAACGGAAAAAATGTGTGATTTATATGCTTCCCGGAATTTACTCCTTCAAAAAAATTTGGAACAATTTTCGAACGAAATTTTCTGAAATTTCGCTTTCTCGAAGGTTCTCCGAAATTCTAAGACTGTAATACGTTGGTGCATTGTACAAGGAATGCGGAAATTCATTGGAAAAAGAAAATTGACGCAGTATCATGAATTTTTTTCCATTAGAAACGGTGAGAAAAAATACAAAATACCAAAAAAGGAGGGTAGGTGAAGAAAAGCACACAAAAATTCAACCCTTTGCCTTTTGAAGTAATAATTTCGAGCAAACAAATGTTTACGTTGAGTAAAAAAAATAATGTCGGTTGACAACTGCATCCTGTTTCTTTTTTTTTTTGTTATGTGCGTTTCATCATTCTTGCCCCCGCCGGAGCAGCCTCTTCCCCAGCCTCCGAGCCGGGGCAATTAGGGGCACTGCCCCTGCCCCCGTGGCTTAGCGTACCGATTGCGCTGCCCTGCGTGCCCCGCGCTTGCCCAAACCCCGAGATTCGCGTTGATGCACCCGGCCCCTGGAGTACCAATGCTATTGTGCCGACGTACTACCCCCCTCCCCCGACCTGTCTGAGGGAGATGCGAGGGTGGTCATACGAATGTCGATGGTGTAAGAGAGAACGGATGGGAGGGCCGCCACAGACCGCGCCGCTGTAGAGCACTACGGTAAAAGCGAGGGCGGATGAAAAGAGGAACATGAGCACTCCCGAACAAACGCACTATACAGCTAAACCACGGGCTTGTATATTCTGCTGTGAGCTTATAATGAACGTCCCAGAACCCTTTTTAGTTTTTTTTTCGTCCAAATGAGGTTCGGCGAACACGTAGATCATTGAAGCAAAGCCACACGATTGACCTCCTACGAAGCCTGCGTCCTCCTGACATAAAGAAGAGGCGAGAGCAATCAACAAAAGAAAAAAGCGATCTCCCCACACTCCCACGCAACCTGTGGTTCATTGTACATGGTGCGGATTTGTTGTACCGATTGCCGTATCACCATAATCTGGAAACACAGGAGACTTGGTTGCTCAAAGTTCGTGTTTGAGTATAAGTGCGGATTCCTGTTTGGACCCTTCCCATTTTCGGTATATCTATCAGGTCCGTCCGGATTGAACTTGTCCTCGATCAAAGAATATTTTGTTAGATCTGAACAAGGACCCGCAGGTATCCTCGAAGAGGAACTTTGGGGGGATCAAGTCTCATGTGCTTTCCGGATTAAGGTAATATGGTAAAGTGAACCACGAGTCCACATTATATACAAGTAGCATCACAATTCACTTGGGAGTATGGAAAGATCGCTTCCGTTTTTGGTAGAGCGTATTCGCTTTTTCTCAGGAGAACTACGCGGGCTTTGTAACAGGTCAATCACGTCGCTTGGCTCTAAATGCCTACGTGTTCGCCGAACCTCAAATCGATTAACAAAAACCTGGCGTGGTGTTCTAGGGCGTTGAGCGTACTGTGCTTCTCTGGGCCAAATTCCGGTCCGCAATTGCGTCTCGACACGCTTCACGGCCGCACACACTCTAGTCAGTCGAGTTTACAGCGCCAAAGCCGACTAGATGTGGCTTTTTATACAGTTGTCTCCAATTTCGTTTAGTTTCCAGTTTCCAAACCCCATCTAGAATCAACAGATCGGCGGCTGCAGCGCTGAAAACTCTTCCGACGCAAAGGTGCGCGGCCGCAAAGCGTGTCGAGACGCAATTGCGGACCGGAATTTGGCCCAGAGAAGCACAGTGCGCTCAGCACAGATTATACGAGCCTTTGGTTCTGCTTAATTGATTCGTTCTAGGCGAATGTGTGCCGCTTGGAAGCGACGGCCTAAGAAAATTGGCCTGCAACACTTCAAACAAAGTTCTCAATGTGTTTGCGCCCCATGAAAATTTCTTAGACTATCGACCTAATCTTCCTGGTGAGCATTACTCTGAACGAGTTGATACCGACGCTTCAGTTTCGAAATTTTCGCGAAAACGTCAGCTATGCATCATAATTTTGCAACGACCATTTTCGACATTTTTTCGGGGCCAGTTCCCTGGCAGTTGATTGCTGAAAATTGTGCTCGGGGGTCTTCAAGGGTGCTGCGTCGATTGGCATTCACCGCTTGTTCGCTAGATTCACACAAAATCCGTAACCATCAACGCTCTGGTTGTTTTTTTTGTCAGGTAAATTACTGTTTTCGACTATCACACTCCTTATCACCAGTTATATCTCACCGAGGCCCACCGATCCTCTACTGATGATAGTGAAAATCGGCAGGTCACTAGAGATTTCCCAAAGTGTATGTCGTGTAGCTTCGCAACGCACTCTGTAGACACACATTTCGTTACATGGAACCTATTTGCTATTTCTAAGGTGACACCGAGCAGATCGTCTTACAATTCGTTCTACCTGCTGCCGAATGTCAATTATTGCACATGCAGGTACTTTCGGGTAAGATTTTTCAGCGCTTCACAGGGAGTGAGTTGAAAAGTTATAGGACTGCGAGAGGTCGACCGACGTTCGGTACAGAGCTTTGGGGATTCTAACGGCTCATTCCTGTTCAAACACCAAATCATTAACTAGTTTGGTCAGCTCAGTGTCTGCAGCAATAGTAGATAACAATGTTCCGACTAGCCGTTGTAAAGTGCAATTAATACTCGTTAGCGCCAGTGGGCTACGCGCTTGCGGAGACTATGAAAACGCCAGCGGGGACGCCATGGCGGAGCGGAAAAAAGTTGACCTCAACTTTTCCAAACACGCGATTTCAGTGCACGAGTCCATAACCGGGGTAGCCAAGGATAATACTGGAATGAAATATCATGAAACGCAATGAAATTAGTGGCGTATTAACAAACTACTGCGGAGCGGGCGTTAGATGCGTGCCGCGTGGGAGTGTCGTCACGCTATTCATACTCCAACGCCACGCCTGCGCATAACGCGCTGGCGTTGAGGAGTATGAATAGCGCCCAAGCAGCAATAATTGTGATTGTGTCGAAGTTGAATCAAGTCGAGTTTGTATGATCGAAAACTGTAAGAATCATGGTATTTTCGTTGAAGAAATCGGCGAAATTGCACTCATATTCGCGTCGCCAAAATTGAAATTCGTCGCGTCGTCAAGTGTGTAGTGCCTCATGATATTGTGTGCCGTATCATGACGATAGCGTTTCACAGGAAGCATGCATTATAAGATGTGGAAAGCGATGAACGAGGGCAGCGTCGTAGAAAATAAACAATGCTCCGTCAACTGCGTGTGCGCTTTTTGGGAAGTGGCGTTCCTTTCAGTGTGTGCCCAGTTTTTGATGGTGATTAGCGTAACTTAGGAATCGTGCGCCGCGTCACTGAGATCGGGATAGCGCATCGTTGGGGGGCGAGCGCGCTTTGTGGGAAACGCATAGGTCTCAACAGGAAAAGTACTGCGCGAATGAGTAGCGAAAGTGAGAAGCGTTTTGTTTGGAGCGTGCTCAGTCTTGGGAAGTGAGTAGCTCTTCTCAGGGAAATCAGGGGACACTCCGCGTAGGGTCAAGCGGGATTGCGAAATTTTGCAACGGAGGGTCGCAAAAATTTGGGTGTGAAAATGAATGTTATGGGGATCGCAAAAATTTCGGTCCAAAATGAGAAATTTCGTGGATATCCCAAAAATTCTCGATTACTCTTGGTCCCCAAGGGAAGGATCGTATATTCGGTTTTAGACGCTTGGGCTCGACTACTGAACAAAATTTCGGCGTCTGACACTTCTAGTAATCAACTATAAGCTGCCCTGCCTCGGGAAGGGGGATCGCGAAAATTTTGGATTTTGAAAAAAAATGTGACGGGGGCCGCTCCAATTTCGAAAAATTACGCAACGCTCCGTTTGACCCTGGCTCCGCGTGAGACTCCCGATAGGAGAAAAAACAGACCTACGCGGAGTCATACGATAAAGGGCAGCAGTAGTACAGCATCGCGACGCTCGTGATGACGTCAAAATCACGGCTGGGACACTACCCAAATGCCTAGCGAGAGACCCCAACGAGCAGCCCAACGATGATGTCATTGACTTCACGGGTTATTCATTTTAATACTCACCACAAGCATGTCGCTCCGGGTTGTCGCGGTCCCACGGCGGAGAAGGACCCCGCCTGGGTCCACGACAAGGACGTAATCTTCGCCGCGGTCTGCGGTGAGGAATCACCCTCCCCGCGAATCGCGGCAAAAACCGCCCCCCCCAGTCGAGAGGATACCCCTATCCCCCAGCGGTCAGAAATATGCTAGCCTCCGGAGAGTGACTCGAAGTCACCTTCCAGGGCCGGCATCAGAATGCTGAATGAGGATTCGAGTGAGAAGAAGCGCCTTTTATACCGGCTGTGTACGCGATAAGCACGTCACAACGTGATCACGTGTTGATGACCACCATATCAAGCTACGCTGTGATGCTTATCACAGTGTTAAGACTTGTCATCGTGTTCAAACAAGAATGAGCCGTTTGAATCCCCAAAGCTGTATACCGTTCCTCGAGGTCGACCAAAAGCCTTGTTTTTACTGCAGCTAGTCGCTGCGGCAGTGTGGAGGACAGTTGCTCCTTTTCCATCACGAGTGTCTAAAAGGTGCTCTATTTGTTTCGTCATCGCTGCTTGGCGGTGATTATCATAGGTAGCTGCTAATCACTTCAGCCTGTTTCGCAGCCGTGGAGCGATTATCAGCGTAGGACATGTTTCGTCCTATGAACATTGATTAATTCGCTAGACGATATAAGTTTTTACCGATGCCAATGTTATTATGGCTATTAGCCATTAATTCTCACCGATTGAGTGATTCGCTTCGATTATCCATATAACATATACACTATGAACGAAAGCGCTGACCATACTTTTGCACTTTCAGATTTTTTTCGAATATTCGACTTTTCGAAAAATCGGAATTTTGAAGTTTTCGAATATTCGACTTTTCAAATAATTTGGGATTTTGAACTTTTCGAATGATTTGGGATTTTGAATTTTCGAATATTCGAATTTTCGCATTATTCGAAAATCGGACTTTTTTGAATATTCGACTATTCGAATAAAAGCCGACTTTTTTAATCGTTTGTCGATTACTTTTTCGAACTTCTTTCCACCCGACTTTTCGAGTAAGTCAAAAAAAATTATTTCGTCGTTCCCACTACTTTCTAGAAAAAAAACCTAATTACTTTAGCTAGCATAGCAGCAACTAGCCAGCATAATACAGCACTTTTTCTCTGAACTTTTTTTAATGCATTCTCCGTGATTTTTTCTTATTACTCAACGTTATTTGACACCTCCTTCCTTTTGGCACTATCGCCGCCGAGCGGCCGCCGCGCCCTCTGCTCATCTCAGGGTACTTCCGTTGCGGCGCGGCGAGTTGCAATCCTACAATATCGATCGCGCCGCGCCGCATGATCAATATTACAGAACTGCACTGTGTCGCGCCGCTCGGGAGTATAAACGACCCCTCTGGCGGCCGCTCGGCGGCAATGGTGCCAAAAAAGGAAAATCTGCAGAAATTAGACTCATAAACGATAAGTCGGTGTGGGTAGAGTTAAATTAACCTCGGGAAATTCATGTTCTGTAATCCAGAGCATGGATAAGTACAGCTACCCCTGTTGAAATCAATGCTTTTGAATTTATCGCTTATCCGAAAGAATATTGGGAAACATTGATTTTATCGCACTCATTTGTTTTGATTATGCGGTTTGCCTTCAGGCATTAAACCCTAACAAGGGAGGCTTGTTACCTTGCGGTGGCAATTCGAAAAACCATGTCGTTGTTGTAGGTCTGTGAGAGTATATAATAAATAACTCGTGCTTGAAATTGGCTAAGTGGCCGCGGGGATTAAAAAAACGACATTTTTAATGCTTCAATAAAAGGTAAGAGATCAGGGAATTTTCAGGGTTTTCCGAATCTGGGGTATATTCCGCGCCATAACGAGGATTACTATAGGTTACGGTGATCATAATGCCTTTTAATGGGCGATACCTACCTTAAAATTTTGAAAATCGAAAAATGGACCTCAAATTCATGTTCAGGGTCCCAAATAGCACCCACCGTAAAATCTTGAGTCAAATCTGAGACTTCGACCGAGCTAACGCATACCCTCCATAACCTACCGTAATTTATCGAAACTCGATAAACGGGCTGCAGATTCGTGTTAGGTAGCCTGAATAGCATTTATGTACAACATTTGAGGCAATTTGGTCGTAGGATTCTCGAAATCGTCAAAAGTCGCGTTTGGGCAGCGATATTTCCTCTGTTTTGAAGCTTCGGACCAAATAGACGTATCTTTTTAAATATGGACGAATGGGCCTCAGATTCGTAATCAGCACCCAAAACAACCCCCAGTAACAAGTTTTAAGCTCAATTGAAGATAATGTTTTGAACGCATTAAAAATTCTATTTGGTGTACCCCTTTTCTATAGGTAAAGCTATGGAAATGCCCCTTTTTGGAGATCTCCTGTAAATCTCTGAGGCATTTATGGAAAGGCAGGTGGTGATGACAACATCACTGCTGAACTGCTGAAAGCTCTTCCTCCGTCTGGGATTCGTGAAATGACCAACACCATCCGTGCCATATGGATGAGCGAAAGGATACCCGATTCGTGGAGACATGCGATCATCCTACCTCTTTACAAGAAGCTATCCGTCACGAATCCTGAGAACTACAGAGGAATCTCTCTACTTCGTGTCATGTACAAGGGTTTAGAACATATCATTCTCGAGCGACTTATCAAACATCGTGAAGGAACGACCAGAGATGAGCAAGCCGGTTTTCGACCTGGAAGATCGACCATCGACCAAGTGTTCGTCGTGAGAAAGGTAATTGAATCGTGGCAGCGGTATTCGAAGCCATTACAGCTTGCTTTTTTGGACTTTTGAAGCCGCGCTCGACTCTCCTCATCGTGATCGATTGCTCAACGCTCTGCGAGCCGAAGGAGTCTCGGAAAAGTATGTTCGGTTAATCGAGGACATGAACAAAGGAACGACAGCAGCAGTTCGTACACCTGTCGGATTTACGTCAGCTTTCGAGGTGAAAACAGGAGTAAGGCAAGGAGCCGTTGCAGGACCTTTTCTTTTCAACTTCGCCGTTGATGACATCATGCGTAGAGTTGCAGAACAGTTTCCTGCGGATGTGATCCTAACACCATCAGGACGCTCCCTTGTCGACCTGGAGTACGCTGACGACATCGTGTTATTCGCTGAAAACAACGCAAAACTGCAAAGGATTGTGAACCTCGTTTCGAAGTATGCCGCAGCCTATGGACTTCGTCTTCGTCCCGACAAATGCAAGCAGATGTGGGTCTCTAAGAGGCCATCAACGGGAGTTTGTGTGGACGGACAACGTATCGAACTTGTGGATGATTTCTCTTATATGGGCTGTTTGAAGAACGATGGTAGTTATGCAGCGGATATTCGACAACGATGTGCGAAAGCTACGTCCGCATTGAATTCTCTAACCATGTGCTTGTGGTCTACTCCCATCGCGAAGAAAGTCAAGATGCGCGTCTACCTATCCGCTATTCGCCCTATCATGATGTACGGATCGGAGACGTGGGCAGCACCGAAGACGCAGATGGAAAGGTTGGATTGCACGGAGAGGATTCCTTCTAGGCGTTTGCTTGGATATTTCTGGCCGCGTGTATGCCATAACGAAGATCTTTACAAGGAAATCGACGCAGTATATCAACGCTTGACACGAGGGAGGTGCCAGCATTTTTCAACGCCATCTCAAGCAGCTATGGAAAGTCGACTTCGACTGCTCGGGCATATACTAAGAAGAACGCCGGATCGTCTCGTACAACACGCTTTAAGAATGCTTCCAAATCCTGGCTGGAAACGGCCACCTGGGCGTAGGCGGAAGTCCTGGATGGATGTGGTTAAAGAGGATTTGAAGTCACTCGGCATCGAAAGACAGTTCAGGCGCAATGTTTCGTCTCGCAGGAAATGGAGTAGTGACAGCTGGATGTAATGTGTTCAAATTGTGGCTAAAGACCGTGAAAAAATGGACACGGCTGACTGCTAGGACGGCCCACCTCGGTGAAGATGCGGAATGACCGCATCAGGCGAAAGCCAACCGATTAATTCGAGTAAGTCAATATCAAAGGTAATAGCTTGAGAATATGATGTCAAGTTTGTCTTTGCGGGCTCGAACGGGCTACTTCTAGCCGAATTGTGGCGAAAGTACACAGAAGTCGCGATTCTCCAGATTGCTTGAAAAAAAAATTGCTGCGGGTGCTTACGCACCGAAGATGAAGAGTTTGGGGTGTTTTTGTGTGCCTTCCTTCATTTTTCTGACCACTTTTTACTGTCGCATCATGGAAATTTTTTTGCAGAAAGGAGTACTGAAGCGAAAAACTCACATCACTTGCTCTCATGCTTTGGCTGTGTGGCTTGCCCAGTGTTTGAATACCCACACTCACGTAACTATGCGACGCAAAACCATGGAACTGATCACAGAGCAGATGGTTAGCCGATCTCAGGAGTTTTACTAGTACGTTTCCCTTTTTCCGCTATGTGGGATGGATTTTGAAGGCGACTTTGTTTGGAATCATAGATGGATTTTCGCTGTTTTGCCCACGTCTTCCTTCCAGTCCGGTCTCGTAGACGCTCTTTTTTTTCGAAATTTCTAATTTTAGTTGGTGTAGAATTTTGAATAGCTTCTGAGCACATCTGCTAGTTACATTACATTGACTGTCTTCCCAGTTTCCTCCCACCAGTCATGTCCTTCACCTTGTTTCATTCTCGGTTTTCGTGTCTGTCAGGCCCTCCACATGCCTTTGAATCTCGCCATCAGGGGCCGTATGCATGCATATCTTTCTCCGCTGAGGCCGTTTCTCAAACGTCTGTCCTAATAGAGGTGACTTCTGCAATGAGACGAATGAGTCTCTGGTGGGTAGTTCTAGTCTCAGCAGCTATAGGAGTCCAGCTTTCTCCAGTAAGTGACCGAAATCTTGTTGAATGAAGTCTTTTCTTGGGGGAATTTTCGAATATTTTTATGCCTAATTTCGAGTGTGCTGGTATTACACTTTACAGCTGGCAGTCCTGTCAACTACAAAAAATCCCTTTGGGGGGGGTGGGAGACCGCTTCGCTTCCGAATGGTCATCCACACCACGAGGTAACCCCAGTAGTTGACTTTTATCTCCTTTCACAGTTTGCCGGACGACCTCGTCCGACTTGTTGTAGGATAGGGCTGCGGCGTTCAAAGTCCGTGCGAAATGTCTATGTTGATGGTGGGGTGATCAATATTATCAAGGTAGAAAAACTGTAAAAAGGGCTACACTCTCCCGTAGAAGACCACTGCGAGTGTGCCACGATATTTTTCTGGCAACGCGTAGCCTCACACGGAAACCAGAGATGCCCAGGGTTTCGGAGGCATCTAGTCTAATTTTTGCGCGAGAATTTTTGTGCAATCGCATATTCTGCGTAAGTTTTTGGTACAGCACTTGACCAATCGATCCATCCTGTCATGATCCGTACTAGAAAGCCGATCCCAGCTGTGGCTGACCGCATTTCGGTTTCCTCCCTATGGCATACAGCATCCGCGCGGTCAAAGTTATGCTTGGCAAGGTCTTTCACAGAGCGACACGAAGTCACTCTCTACGACCACCCACAGAGTTTCGAGTAGTCACTCGAGATGACTGGACCAATCCTGGGCGAACGGCATCTCTGCGTTCCACATAGCCAGAGCGGGTTGAGATTCCTGTTCAACTCAGGCTGTCGATAAACCCGTAAATTCTTGCTAAAAAATTATAGCGACAATATACAGGTTCAGCAACAGCGAGATCAATATATCGAAATCAGCCTTCGTTTTTACGTACATAAAATATGCGTAAAATTTGCACCCTTGTACCTTCGCCGCAAGAATATGCGGGTTTTAGCTATCGTAGCAAAAACCGGTAAATTTTCGCTAAATGAAATGAGAGGGCGTAACAGGCCGCGCCTTCTCAGAATTTTTTTCATTTAGAAGCTAAAAAATATTCGTGGCGCTTGGTTTAAAGATTCGTCCGCAGTGCACAAAACACACCAGCAGGCCTTTTGAATGTTTAGTTGTTTTTTTTACAGTTTTTTTCTTTCCGATATTCGAGAGCTTCATGGGGGCTTTTCCTCATTATCCACTACTTTGACCATTTGCCTACTCAAAAACATAGAAAACTAGAAAGGTTTTTTTTTTTAAATCGTGAACACTGCCTTTAAGCTGCTCGCGACTGACAAGGGAATGGTAACTGTTCACAAATGCCGTTTCCCAACGAAATTAATAACAGTTGGTGCACTTCCAATGATGTTTTGAAATCTATGTTTGTAGCTGCTGCGGAAATCTGTTAACCGAGTTATTGCGGGCTAACCAGGTGGGCGGAAAGGTCTAACTCGAAATTTTTAGGGTGTTCAGGAAAAATTGCTTCCGACTTGGCTCAACATTTGTCCCATAGGCGTTGAAAGAATTTCCTGAGCAGAACGCCAAGATAGCATAGATTTCATTCGGCTAACGTTTCGGCGCTCTCGCCTTCGTCGGAGCCTGGAAAGCCAGGAACATATGGAAACTACGCGTCCAAGCACTATTTTACAGCAAAAGGAGGTAATTCACAAGAAAACCAGAACAAAAAATGACGTCATAAAGGCTCAAACACCAATCTGTAGTAAGCAGACTACAGTCTGCCGGGCTTCCTCAGTTGGACTCAGATGGCGGGTGAATGAGTGGAGCTACCTCAGGTCACCCACCTCGATGGCCATCAGAAGGCCGATCACGCAGATCAAAACCTGCAGAGGTCAACAAAGGGGGCCAGCTCTTGGGTGACCGCCACACGCTCGTCCTTTTTATAAACTTTCGAATTTTTAGATGTAATCCAAAACGCTTGCAGAGTTCTGCGTGCGGCGATCTATGACTCGCGAGCAAGGATCGTGACTGTAACATAGGAACTGTTGTTTTCACGACCGCGCACTCGATGCTTTCCTAAGGGAGTGGATACCGTGGACTTGTCAAGACCGTCTTAGGGTTCCTTGACCCTGACGCAGAGTGGCCTCCCAGTTTCCCCTACGTAGTCTTCGCTGCACAACTGGCACCTGATCAGGTAGACAACCCATGCGCTAATACAATCCCCTTCCCTACCATACAGACAGATTACACAAGATGTTTTAGTGCACGCGCGGTCATAGATACGGTTCCGGACTAGTTGTCCCTTGAGGTTTTGGGGAGGAATGTCGATTAACCGCACCGTATCTTGGAGGTCCGCTTTGCGAATACAGGAGCGTTCAGCGGCGCTTAACTCATCGGAATTGGAAGGCACATAGAACCCTATTTTTGACCGCTCATTGTAATCGCGGTTTGCTCTAGGGGATCGCCGCCTGAAACCAATGGATCGCTTGGTGAAATACCCATTTTCCCGAGCGATGCGTTGCCCTAATGCTACCGAGGCGCTTTTCTGCTCGCCATCTGATGAAACCGTGACGGCTCTACGGAACATGCTTTCAGTGATTGAATTTTGGGTGGTATTAGGATGGGCGGAATGAAAGTTGACAACTATATTTTTACTTGTTGGTTTGCGATACCACCGAGTTTTATGTGACACCCCTCCCTGAAAGATTGGCAAGGGCATTCAAGTAGGGAAGCCACCCAGCTGTTGTCGGCCTCTTCCGTGTGAATTTGATGTGATCCGATTCCTGGTGTAGAAGATCGAAACATCCGGTCACCTCGGTCTGGGTATAGCACACTATAAAGCAATCGTCGATATAGCGGCAATAAATGACTGGGTGGCGATCTAGGACGGGTGATTTCACTTTAGACACTAATGTGACTGCCAAAACAGGAGGTCATCTTTTTTACATCGCCAGTCCCCTGACTCGCTTGAAATACTTCCCTGATCACCTAAAAACGTTACAATTAAAACACTCGCTGAGCAGTGTCATTACTTGTGAGATAGAGAAACCGAGAAGGTTAAGATTTTCCCTGTGGTCAATGAGAGTTTCGGAGATCGCTTGGATTCATTGGACACATTTGTGTACAATGATGTGACATCGAAGGACTCCATGGCGAAACCCTCATCGCGACGTGTGTTACACTACACCCCAAGTCTGCGTTTCCGTCCTTGCAGCATCGGTTGTCACGGAGTGTGATTAGCCGCTAGCCCGACACGAATGAACCAGAGGACTTACGGCGCGCCCTTATGCTCATGCCTGCCACGCGGAAACCGAGTGTATGGAATACTACATGTGTGTTAGGCCCTACAGCCTCTATGCTGTTACCACGCCCTTACCCACAAACCAGGGCCAACTCCAGGATATGTCTGAACCAACTACAGCCGCCATTGCGCGGTACACACAAAACATAACATATGTCACCGAACCTAGTATACACCATCTTTACGGTATGATATCGCTGCATAACAGGACACAAGTATAATATTTGCGTTTACCTCTTGAAATACTGAACTAATGAACGCGGCAATAAATACACATATGTTAAATACAGTTCCTCCTACGTGTCAGGGACGGACCTTGTCCAACTGAGAACGGGAGAGGACAAACTCCTACTATCTGAAGAACTCCCAGGCATGGGAGGAACCAGACGCACGGGCAGTTAGGACTGCAAGTCGACTAGGCCCCTGATCTACCATCAGGCGATGATAGGAGCAGAGGAGGTGCGGGCAGGACGCCACCGCACGGTAGACACTCCTCCGTACGCGGAATCGACAGGGCAGCTCGCAGGACTGATGATGATCGAAGGAGCAGGACGCCACAGGCATGTGACACGAGGCACGAAGAGCGGCACCCGGTTGGCAGACGATCGATGACACTGGCGAGGAGGCACTGGCGGTGTGACTTGCCAGGCGACGGGGGTGACGCGGCTTCTGCGTCTCTGCATGATGACAAATCCTTGTGTAGAGATCGTGGCGGGACCAGTGACGGGGGCCAGGTGGCGGCCTTTAGATGACTAAGTCGGACGGAAGTCACGACACTGGGGGCCCAAAGAAGAACGAGCCAAGACGCCAAGCAGAGAAGAAAGTCCAACCTAACTAGAATATACATACATTGTAAACTTTCTCAGGGACACCCTAACCCTACGATGGACGACGACCATTGCGAATGACGGGCTGGAGGTCGAACCACAAGAAGAGACAGGCTCGGTTCGTGGTCTTGCAGCTTCTGACATTTCGGGGCCATTGCACTTCTATCCTCCCCTACGAGCATTCTACGGTGTGCGGGAAGGAACGCAAAATACAAAAAACTACAATACAAAATATTTACATAGAATAAAATATCACGGGTAAATTCAGTTGACGAGATCCTCCACGAACGAGATAGCACCATATGTAGAGTGTGCCCGAATGAGAATGGCGGCCCACGCGGCCGGCGTGCTTGGCAGGTGGCCGTCGCATGTGCCGCCCTCGGACGAGTGTTGGATTTCAACGACGGCCGTCCCCTCTCCCACCGTCTGCAGAGCTGATTGATCGGCGCAGTGCTTGCTGCCAGCCGGTGTCGGCCCCGTTCGTAGTCGATGGCGGTGGGGACTTTTCGCATGCTCGTCCGAGAGCGGCGAACGCGACGGCCGCCTGCCAAGCACGCCGGCCGCATGGGCCGCCATTCTCATTCCGACGCACCTTACATGACGGCTTGACGCAGTGTGACGATGTAATGTAACGACATGACGTGATTGAGTTCGACGGCAACGTGATATTGTGAGTCGCGTATTGAGGTAACGCGGCTGGACAGTACGACTTGCACGAACGGCATGATTGACCATAACGACAGAGAGAACCGAACGGCATCATAAACGGCACGATGAACATAAAACACTTTTTAGAATAGTTTGTGACGCGGGGGGAAGTCACGAATTTCATACACGTTCCGTCACCGAACGGGGGAATTTAGTTTTTCACGCCACGGAAAAACCCACGGGTCACACGAACGAAACACGTGTTAGGCACGTGTTCATAGAAACTTACAACCCGGGTCGACTATGAATTGAACAAGTAATAACCCTAGGGAAAATCAAGTATATACAGCCTCTCGAGCAAAGGCACTTGATCAACTATACTGCAATCCAAGGCACGTCGTCGAAACCCGAATCTGAAGTAGAATTGACGCGGAAAAATATATACACACGGGCGACTTAAGGTCTGCCAAAACAATAAATATTAAACGCGGTTTTATTGATACGAACGCTGTTTTCAACCTACCGAACTTACTCATCATCCTCCTCATCCTCTTGCTCTCTCTTCTTCATCTCCATCTCGCACGCTTTGAACTCGGCCTCACGATGATGGTCTCGCCCGGCTTGAGCCTGGCGTCTAGCGCGACACATGACGCATGATGCGATCGTAATCGCCGGGCGGTAATTCGCAGACAAGCCGAGTGCTATTCGGGCAGAACGCGGGGTGATGACCACGATCACCACACGCTCGGCACGGATGCTCCCGACGCACGCATTCGTGCTCAGCATGGATGCCTCCACACATGAAGCATCTGCCGTCATCCGCATGGATTTTCACGCGGTCCGACAGACATGACACGACACCACAACCCCTGCTGAAGTGGTGCTGATCACAGAAGAAGCAGCGGGAGGTGGAGTACTCGTAATCTCCGGGCTGGGTTTGGTAGACTGGTTTAAGTCTACCCTCCTCGTCGAACGCTGCTGAATAAATGGGGCGTCTTAACGGTCCAGCCTGCAGGCGCGAGGACGGAGTGGGACCACGAGGGGGGGGGGGCGCTGTGGGCTATAGCTTTGGACTGTGATAGTCCCTGCGTGGGCTATAACCCGGCTGATGGTAATGGCCAGGACCGTATGTGCAACCCATTGAGGGTTCGTGCATAGCCAAATCCACTAGATAGCGGTACTGACTTCGACAGTTGGGGCAATGCGGTTCAAAACCTCTCTAATGGTTGTCGCACGACGGCTGAAACGGCGGCAGCGGATAGCTGTGTTGCGGCGCTTGCGGATAGTAACGCTGCGGCTACGCGTAATGCAGCGGTGCGTAGAGTTCCTCGTCGTGATGACGGCGGATATGCTCACGCGGTGGGCTGCGATGTGGTGAGCGCGGCCTTGGGAGGGCTGATGTGGCGAAGCGCGACGCACCGGCCATAGAGAAACGCGGCGAGCCGGATAAGGCAAGGCGCGATGAGGCGGAGATGGCGAAGCGGGACGCGGTTGATGGAAGCGACGAACCGAGGGCGCACGGGGCTGCCTAGGTGAAGAGGGTATCGTAGCGTGGATAAGCTACGCCTCCACGGCGCTCCACATGAGCTGGCGGCTGTACGCTCAATGACTTTTCGCTGCACGGCGGCGACGTGTCGCTGCGGTACATGCAATGAAAGCCAACAGCGCAAAGGCGAGCGCAAGCGACCCTGACGCGGTTGTTGTGCGCCAGTATGCTGCTGATGCGGTGCCGAAGTTGACTGCTGAACCGTTGGCTGCTGCTGTGGCAACGCGGAGGTTGGGACCTTGGGAGGCTCCTCGTCGCTCTGGACCAAACGCAGGATTTCCGACTTAGGTGGATGCTCCGTTGTGTGGTCAATAGCAGTCTGACTACCAGTAGGTTGAGCAGGCGCGGGTTGCGCAGATGTTGATTGCGCGGGCGCTGCTAGTGCAGACGCTGTTGAAGGCGCTGAATGCGCCGGTGAGAGCTGAGCCGTAGCGCTAGTGCGCGAGTTTGGCCCGAACACTAGCTCAATCACCCTAGGCGTATAAGCCATGTTGATGTCGTCTGTGTTCAACAACTCCTGAGCTGCCTCGCGGTCGTACGGGGCGATTACCTGAGCGACCTCATAAGTTGACGCCTATTGGTAATAGCATCCTCATACTGACGTGACGGCTCACGAGGGTGAACATGTTCGACGCGGTTCTGCGGCGGTAACGCCGGTGGAGTAGCAGCGGGCTGCGCAGGTAAAGCAGGCGCAGGCGGCTGCGGCGGTGCAGCCCCGGAACGGAGTTGCTCAACGTCGCACTGTGGCTCCCTGGAACCGTTTTTCGCATTATCCGACATGATCGCTGTGAAGCAGGAAACCTCACGAATTACCCTGAAATCAAATTCGATATAAACACATGTCGGAATCGAACAATACGCGAAACGGCATAAACGACGATGTATATTTATTATGTCGATAACCGCAGGCACTCGCAGAACAAACAATAAAAAATGAAGCAGAAGCTTGTTATTAACTAACTAACTAAATGTGAGTGCTGCACAGAAGTAATGAATTTGAGCGGTCAGGATGCCATAACGCAAAATAGATAAAAAGTAAATGTACTAGTGAATATATGTGTGGTTGAAAATAAATCGGCAATTTTGAGCTAAAGAAGACCGATGAAGATCAAAGCCTACCATTAGCTATTGGAAAAAATAATTATCACAGGTAATATAGAGTAACTATGATGTGATTATATGATCTACAAATGTAGTCGAATCGGAAACTGTGATAAATGTGAGGTGATTACATGGACTCGAGTGGAAATAGAAAAGGGTATTATGAACGGTGAAAGATGTTATTTGAAACGACGTGCTAGCCTCGACTTGCGTGGAACGCGATGAGTTAGCATACCAGATCACACCTATCGTGATACAACGTCATGTCCGGGGATTTATTGCTGGTCAATGTGCGTGGACGATACGCGGACAAAGTATTTAGCAGTGTAGGGAGAAATTTTGAATTACAATTTAAAATTAAATTTTATGAGAAAAAAGTTGTTTGGAATTTTGTTTGAAAGTAGGGAGATTTTTATGAATTGAAACATTCGAGGGAAATTGCGATTGATGAAAAATTGGAAATTTAAAGCTGAATAGAAAACAAAGGAAATTTAGAAGAAGGAATTCTGGCCGGAGTCCACTGAGAAAAAAAAATTTTGGACGGAAAGGGACTGTGGTAGTTGTTGGATGAAGTTAAATATAGAGAAGTAATGAATGGGGTAGAAGGTTAATGCGGGAGATTAACACTGCTCAGTGATGCAATCGCGGCGCGCTAAGGTTAATTGTAGCACGCATGAGGAACAATAGCCGATGATGACGCAAGAAGTGCGCGAGCTGAGAAGCAACGCGGGTACTGTAGCCAACATGTGAGAGAAAACCCAAGTGTGAAGTCCAGAGATATTTAAGAAATTATTGACCAGCAAATTTTATGCGAAGTCCAGATATGAGAGTGTAATCACTCTCTTGTGTTGAAGTGGCAAGTCACCACGCAAACATTTACGCGGTAACGTGCAAGAAAAACACAAACGAAAAGTCCAGGTAGATTTTAGGGTAAGGGTGAGTAAATATCCCACCGATGCAAAGGGAAATGAAGCCGACACTAAATGGATAAAGCTGAGATAGACTGGTCAGTTGCGTGGAACTTGAACGCAAGTGTTGAGCAATGGTCAGAAAATACGATTTATTGCGAAATAGCCAAAATCGTAAATTACGATTTTGGTGGGGGCGGATACGCGGTTTTTATCCGTCCGACACGCGGCCATAAGGCTACGGGCCAGACTTCTAGCAACCTTGAATACGCAGGAAAAATTAGGGTGAATTTAAAGGGGTTTAAGGGTGAGGAAAAATAAGTGAAAGGGCCATTGCTCAATTTTGACGCTGCGTGCGGGGGGATGAAGAGGGGTAACCCAGTAAAGAGAGGAGATATGGGGAGGTACCTGAAAAACTAAACAGAACATCCAAAAAGGGAACTGAAAGAAAAAATGAAACGCTGCAAGCGTGCGCTACTAGACTCGTGCGAAGCACGAAAAAATCTACAAGTTCTGAACTCAGCTGTTACCTGACCAGTATGTAGATGGTAGCAAATTCTGGAATACCATAGTAGTCGAAAGCAGGTAGTAAGTCCATGAGGATGAGAATCCAACAACGCTGGAGAATATCAAAACCTGGAATACACAGCTGCTCGACGCAAGTTGGCGGGCACGCGACGCATAGAGACGCGACGCGGTCGTGGCATTCGCGCAACTTTTACGGGCTGACTAGGCACGCGGCGAGGAGGTGCCTGCGTTAACGAGCGCCAACAAGATGGAACAGATGAGATGGACTGTAACCCAGATATAGAATGCCGTGAATTGCAAAAAACGGCAAATTTAAGGGAGTTTGAAGGGATAGAAAATTAGGAATTGCGGTTCAATTGCAAGATAAATTTAAAATGATATAGGGGAGAAAGTTTGTCGCCGCGAAACCACACAGGCAGCGAACAAACGCAGCACTGCATTGGAGCAACGGGGTGAGGACACCTCATGGAGGGTGTCCGCACGCGGGTACGCTGATTCACAACCAGAGCTGCCAAATGGATTATTGAAAGGGTAAATGGTCAGGATATGGGGAACGTGTAGTGTAAATTTGGATTTTCAGCAGTAAAACGCGAGCGAAAAAATTGGAGATGAGTGGGATTGGGGACAAAAAATTATAAACGGAGATTCGGGAGATTTTACTGCTTTCGCGGAAAGTTTTGGATAGCGTGCAGGACAGAAAGAAAAGTGATAGGGGGGGGGGGTGATGAAGGGGATGAAATTCTATGGAAGGAAAATGATAGGAAAATATTGAGGAAACAGATGAGATCACTGCATGCAGAGAAAATGAGAATTTTACAAGCGCACACTGCACGAGGGACAAATGAGGGAAACCTGACCAAATATTATTGAATAGAATACGGAATATTTAGGAACAGTTAGGAATAGTCCGCAGACGCTGATTATGACGCAGGTGAAAACACATGTGGTGAGCTGGTGCCGACGAAGTGAAGACAACGATCATTCACTGTCGACCTCATGACCGTTACGAAATAATGGTGGCAACCACGTTTTCGCTTCGGGGCGCAATTTGGACTGCGTACCGCAAAATTTTAACGGTAAAATCCGTATCCACGTTAAAACACGCTTGAACGTGGAGACACGAGGAAACAAAACCGAACAACGCGAAAACAACCAAGTGAATGGAAATAGGTGCGAAAACCCATTATTGAAGCCTGAATGTCCCAGATAAGCCAGAAATACTGCGAAAACGCAGATTTGGTGGATTCTAAGAGGGAATAGAGGCCTGCAGCCATGATTTAGTTAACCCGGGATTTAAGTGAGCCTACAAGTAGATGATATAAGTGTGGGTTTGAGACCACGAGAAGCAATTAGATATCGAAACCAAGCAGGCGTAGATGTTGGAGCCGCATCACAGGAACTGTGCCGGATAGGTGAATGGCGTGCCATAGGTAGCTCCGCCCAAACTTGTAGACACGATCCAAGGTCACTGTGCATGACTACGAGCATATTCATTGGCGATGGTAATTATCCAGAGGAGTCGATCCAGGTGCTAGCGTGATGGTTGTAAAACACCAGAGCACACGTGTTGATCCATGTACGAGTAGAAATAGCTAGGCTAACCAAGGTTAGCTAGAGTGTAGCTAATTGAAATCGTAGAGCGCGATGTTATTGCGCACCGGAAGATTTTTAAAGTTGAGTGCTCACGCTGCCAACCCAGCTAAAAGGTATTAAGGTGGCGAATGACGCGAAAATGAGCCAGTAACCGGTATTATGACCCAAACAACGCCAAACGCGGACCAAAAACCCGAGATATTAAAAATGGGGGGTGCCAGTGCTAAAAGTGCACTGCTCCCAAGATTGAGTGCGAGCTGTATACGGCCGAGTAGTCCTTGTACGTTGTCCGAAACGTCTTTTTGCGAGGTAGAGATGTAACTGATGGAGTTGTTTTGTCCCGTATATGATGTAGGCTAGTGGGCAAGGTGCCTAACGGTGTAAAATAACACAGTTTTATGACCTTCGTACCAAAATGGTCCGATTGCTGCCACCAATCGGAACGCTGGCACGAGGTCAAAGATGGAAAAGTGTTATACTCTGCCAGCGCGTAGCTAGATGCCTCACACGGAAACCGGAGATGCCCAGGGTTTCGGAGGCATCTAGTCTAATTTTTACCCGAGATTTTACGTTAATTACGGAAAGTTTAGCCTCAGTTGGTGAATTTTTAGCTACAGAGGCCGCATATTCTACGCAAGTTCTCGTTACAGCACTCGGTCGATCGACCCACCCAGTCCTGATCCGTAATAGAAAGGCCATCCCAGCTGCGTTCGACAGCATCGCCGTTTCTTCCCCACCGCCTGCAGCTTCCCAATGGTTAGAATTGTCCTCGCCATGGTGTCCCAGAGAGCGACACACCCTCCATGGCCAGCCACAGACTATCGAGTAATCACTCCGTGATATGACTGGGCCAACACAGTTCGAACGGCATCCCTGCGTTCCGCGTAGCCAGCGCGGGCTTAAGATTGCATTTCAACACAGGCTGTCGCGAAATCCGTAGATTCTCGCTACAAAATTATAGCGAGAACATACGGGTTTAGCGACCGAGAGATCAATGTTTCGAATTTAGCCTTCGTTTTTGCGTAGAATACGCGCAGAATTTGCACCCTTGTAGCCTCGACACAAGAATATGCGGGTTTTAGCTATCGTAGCTAAAATCCGTAAATTCTCGCTACATGGAATGGGGCGGCGTTACAGGCCACGCGCTCGGAGGCATCTAGCTACGTGTTGGCAGGGTACATCGAGGATGACGTAGGGGAGAAATTAACGCATACTTACCTAGGCGCAAATAGTAAAGTAGAAAGGGGGAACGAAATACAATAATATAGTTATTGTTATACGAATGAAACCCAGGCCTTAGGTTACCTGTTACCCGTAGCTGCGGTCAACCAACCAAGACAAGCTATGGATTGGGACCGCACGCCGGCAGTTGACTAACCTACAGACCAACCCTGAGAAGACCCAGACGGAGAGGGGTAGTTGTGGCATAATGGGCGTATAGGCACGAACCAAAAGATGCGTGGGATAACTGCAAGCAACCAGGCGGTCAAGAGGGGTTACTAGGGGTTATGATGTTGCGAAAGACCTGACGCGGGCCTTCTCACAGCTTTCGGCTGCACCCGCTCCCTTGACTAGTCCATGGCCATCCGCAATCCTCCTTGTCCCCCACCGGTCCGTGCCACCCGCAGCGGCAGAGGAAAGAAATAGAACTGCGACCACAGGGAGGAGGTGGACTCTGTCCCAAACGCCAGATCCCCTTGTAACGCTCTGACACCACAACTTACCTAGCTATACCCTGGCCCTACGCTAGCTACTACGCAATCACCGAGACCCAACCGGCCTAAGGAGGCACGCGCAGATTCGATTACGCCAGCCAGACATGGGTTTCTCAAGTGTCCAACTGCGGCCGGATGCACCATGTCGCGACGTGTGCTACACTACACCCCAAGTCTGCGTTTCCGTCCTTGCACCATCGGTTGTCACGGAGTTTGAGTAGCCGCTAGCCCGACACGAATGAACCAGAGGACTTACGGCGTGCATCTATGCTTATGCCTGCCACGCGGAAACGGAGTATATGGAATACTACATGTGTGTTAGGCCCTACAGTCTCCGGTCGCACACTACGCTGTTACCACGCCCTTACCCACAAACCAGGGCCAACTCCAGGATAGGTCTGAACCAACTACAACCGCCATTGCGCGCTACACAAAAAACATAACATATGTCACCAAACCAAGTATACACCGTCTGTACGGTATGATATTGCTACATAACAGGACACAAGTATAAAATATGCGTTTATCCCTTTAAGGCAGTGATTACGATAAAATATGCTTGTCTTCTTTTCCTCTCTAAACCCTTTTCTGGGTTCAGAGTAATAGAACCAGAGAGAAAAAATCGCGAAAAAACTGCTGTTTCGGGCCAAATTTGAAGCCTGAACTTTGTTGTCTTTTGATGGTGGACGAGCCCAATCCACATCATCAGCAGCAGGGCTGTGCGGAACTCAATTTCAAGATTTCCGGAAACGGAAACGGAAGAAAAATGGCTGAAAATCGCCGGAAACGGAAATCCGGAAACGGAAACGGAAGTGAATGAAAAATTATAGTATGATTAAATGGTAGGTTTCGTCGCTGCTCATGGCATGCAGATGTACCTCTGTAGCTTGTGATCTCAGTCTATTCCCTCAAGCACAAGTGGCGCTACAGTCTCAAACTGCAAGCGAGCCGAGTAGAAATAGATTTGAAGCATGAAAGGAAGACGTGCTGCTGCTGCAGGTTCTCCTAGTTAGCTGAAAATAAGTCCGCTCGAGCAACTCCTCTTCTAGAGTGCTGCTGATTTCTCTGATGTCGAGTTTCAACCTTCGACTGCTTTTTCCAGTGCGATCGGTGTTCTACGACGGCAGCGGGTGCATACATATGGCACCCACCATTGTTGAGAGAGCAGTTGTCCGTTTGAGGCCGATCCCAGAAGGTGTTCTCAAGTACTCAATTTTCCGGATATCAATTTTGGACGCTGAAAGTGTGGTCCCTACTGCACATCACGAGGAAATATTTCTTATAGTGGACCGAGGCGGGGATCATGCCTTTGTTGCGTATCTTGGCGAGGTTGGCGTCCTTGCTGCCAGCCATTACAAGGATCGCAACTCTAGCTCCGGTAGGAACAGGTGGTGGCTCAAAGACTCTCTTCATTTGAATAACGTGCTGCTGCTAGCAACACATGTAATGAGGGGTCGCACTCCGGGCCGACATCGAGTTGAACCTCTCGTAGGCAGCAATAGGTGCTGCTAGGTGTAGCACAAGCTGCCGATGAGAAGTGGCCGAAACCCAGCATGCGTTGGCAGCACGTGCTGCTGAAAACGAGGAGTTGGGGGCTATGGCGTGCAATTTCTATGGCGCTGAGGTTGAACCTCGCAAGTGCTTGAATAGCTAGAGAGACGAAGAGGTAAAGTTTCTACCTCTCTGGTTTCTCAATCGGAGGACTCGATTGTAACAAAGTATGGTATTGATGCTTGAAAGGGTAATGGCCAGCCTATAGTTCAGCGCTTCGAAAAATTGTGATAAAGGGTTGTAAAGGCAAACTGTGATGGTTTTCAACTGAGATGAGACTGATAACCACGGTTCGACTGCCAGATAACACCACGTACTCACCCACGCAACAGTACCTAAAGTATGCCTTCTGTAGCCGCCAAGGTCTCAAGCCCATGTTGGGATTGTCCTGTGCGTTGATGGAGGGGGGGGGGCGTATACCGTGTGACGGTTGAAAGGAGCGGGACCCCGATCCAAGCGATCAGGATTAGACTCACGCTGTGATGATCGCAGAGGCACCGCGACTTTGTGCGCTGGGGAGGCGTGACCATTCACCTTGTAGTACTATTTTCTTCCGCTTCCGGGACCAAAAACCCGGAAACGGAAACGGAACGGAACAGCTCGAAAAGTACCGGAAATACGGAAACGGAATCGGAAACGGAACAGTTCCGCACAGCCCTGATCAGCAGCGATGATCTCTGATATCAAGAACATCAGATGGCTTGAAATTGAATTTCAATCGGTGAACATTATCCTTCGGACTCATCTAGTCAGAAACATTGACTGAAGTGCTTGTGTTCATTGGTCAACTCTTTTCATTACGCACATTTGCATTATTCTCCTCCTCTGAATGTCGATGATTTTTCACTGCTCGGCATGAGGCTGCGATCTTTTTTTGCTGCGCTGTGCAAGTGTGCACGAACTAGAATCTTTGGGCCCTAGAAACTCTAATTGTAACCTGTTTTTCACCGCGCTACCTTCATAGTTTTCCAGCTGTTTTCTATTTAAGCTGATTTTTATAGTTTTTAGATTAAGTTTTTCATCGCGACCACTGCCTTTAAAATACTAAACTAATGAACGCGGCAATAAATACCCTCTATAAAACGGTGTAATTCACATCATTCGAGGCGCGAGCGACGCGCGCGTGGCCTCGGCCTCCGTCTGCCTTACACTCTCTCAATGTCTCAAACCTCCGCTCCGCACCAACACGTATATGAACCAAGTCAATTTCGCCGTTTTATAGCCTGTACACATATGTTAAATATAATTCCTCCTATGTGTCAGGGACGGACCTTGCCCAGCTGAGAATGGGAGAGGACGAACTCCTAGTACCTGACGAACTCCCAGGCATGGGAGGAACCGGACGCACGGGCAGTGAGGGTTGGAAGTCGACCAGGCTCCTGCTCTACCATCAGGCAATGACATGAGCAGAGAAGGTGCGGGCAGGACGCCACCACACGGTAGACCCTCCTCCGTTCGCGGAATCGGCAAAACAGCTCGCAGAACTGATGACGATCGAAGGAGCAGGACGCCACAGGCATGTGACGCGAAGGCACGAAGAGCGGCACCCGGTTGACAGACGATCGATGACACTGACGAGGAGGCACTGGCGGTATGACTTGCCAGGCGACGGGGGTGACGCGGCTTCTGCGTCTCTGCATGATGACAAATCCTTCTGTAGAGATTGTGGCGGGACCAGTGACGGGATGCCAGGCGGCGGCCTTCAGATGACTAAGTCGGACGGAAGTCACGACAACCCTTTTCCAATCTGCTGTTAGCTAGTATTTAGAGGAATTTGATATTGTTAGGGAGGTGAGTTGGTAGGAATTTAAAGACCTAAGCGAGGATTAGGTTCAAAAATCAAGAAACCCTGTCTGTGGGACCACCTACGTTACTTATGATAGGTCTGATTTTCAACAATGATGGATCAGCTGTGCCAGAGTTCTGTGTGGGCCTTTTTGTGAGTTTTGATGAGTGTGTACAAGACCGGACAGACAGGTAGGCGGTCTTGAAGATGCAAACGAGTTATGGCCCTGTCTAGATCTTGCGACATAACCACGAACTCTCCACCCTTGTCGCTGACATTGTTTTTATTGCACCAGCTGTCGCCGAGTCCCGAACTTCCTTGAGTCCCTGTTTTTGTGCGACTGTGAGATTTGGTTGAATAGGTGTTGCTGCGCAGCGACGCAAAGCAATACACAAAGAGGAGGAAAAAAGCCGGAACATGGTATCCACCACAATACAATACCCACCCGAAGTTCTTGCAAAAAGGCAAAAAAAAAACGCGAAAAATCACTTTTTTCTTCTTTTATCATAAGTCGCATCAAAGTGGGCGGTTTTCGAACTTGAAGACATTTATGGGATCAGCACCGATTCCTGTTCCTTTTTAATCAATACGTGGCTTACTTTAAACAAGGCACATAGGGTTGACACAATCCATCGAGTGGGTGAAAATTGGGTCAATACGAGCTGCTGAAATGTGTGACTGGGTCTACTCTAGTTTATTTGATTTTCAATTTAGTTTTTTTTTCATTTTACAATTTTTTTTCATATATTTTTTTAAAATTTAATCTCACTTTTTCGGCTATTTCGAAACAAACAAAAAATTCTGGAGAATCAAACCGATTGCAAAAATTTCCTGAGTTTTGAATCCAATTTTGTCATATATTAACCACCGTTTGAGCTGTCTTTCCATTTCCTAGTGGGTTCAGAGCTTTAGCGCTGATCCCTGAAAAAGAACGGTGTGTGAATAAAGACACATCGCTCTGCACTCCTTTTAAATCCTACCCCTTTTCAATCGCGTATCATCAATTCTGTTTACAGTGAGTCGCCGGGAGTTTTTTCTGTTTCGCAATAGCCCACTTTTTCTCTAGATATTGCTTATTAGCTATTTATTTAGTTACTTGTTTGAAACTTTTTGGTTCTTAACTACTTTGGTTTTTCTATTTGTAGTTAATACCCATTTTGAATTACTTTATTTGATTTTTTATCTAAATTTTCACTGTAATTTGAATTCTTATATAATTCAATTTAATTAATATAACTTCGCTTTTTCTGAAGAATTGTTCTGAGAACAACGATAAAATATTATTTGGGTATGAATCATTTCAACTGTAACTTCAGGCAAACAATTCATAACACTAAAAACCTCTAGAGTCTTTGATGTAGGAGCAAATTCAAGTTTCAATTGTTTGTGTCATTACTAAAAAATCCTTGGAGTTATTATTTTTAGAAACCGAAAATACCATTCGTCGCCCTGATTTCTAGAATGTTTTCAAGTTTGTGAAAACAGTTATTTTTTGGAGTTGTTATGGCATATTTCGCCCTTACGTGAAGTTGAAATTCTTCAGAATTTATCAAGCTTCAACCTGAAAACATCACCAATCGATTCTTGTCGTATTGCAAATTTCGAAACTGTCTCCATACCTGGGAAACAGTCAATATTTACTTTTGATCCTGCCTAGTATTGGATGAACTCCGCTTTGGCAATGGTCCCCTTCAAAATCCTGCGCCTCCACTCCTTCAACTCTATCTCTCTCTTTCTCTCGACGATCTAACGCACTCCTCGCTCGAAGAGAGTCCCCCGAAGTGGATTGAATTCGAGCAGCGGAGATGGACTGGAGAGACAGCGGTGAAGGTTTGGTCTTTGGAAAACCAATAGTCCGAATGTGATAAGAGTAAGCATACCGTATTTCCTCTTTTAGAAGTACATGCATTTCTAATACTCAGACCCCTATTTTATATGTACTCATACACTGGAGGGGGCTAGCGCAGCTCTTCACGGGGGCACCCCTCCGGGCACCGGCGCTTGTCCCAATGGGGGAGGGCTTCCGCCGGGTGACAATTTGGCTTGATCAGGAGCCCCCGTCACTGCCCTGAAGCCCCCTGTGACTGCCCTGAACCCCCCCTGTGACTGCCCTGAAGCCCCCTGTGACTGCCCTGAAGCCCCCTGTGACTGCCCTGAAGCCCCCTGTGACTGCCCTGAAGCCCCTGTGACTGCCTTGAAGCCCCCTGTCACTGCCTAGAAGCCCCCTCATCACTGCCCCGGAGCCATGACGTCACGGCTCCGGAGCAGTGACGTCACGACACCGGAGCAGTGACGTCACCCTCCCCCCGGAAAGCGTCTCCGCTTTCCTTCAAAAATATTCCTTTCTGACAGTGACTCGAAGTCGCCGTCCAGGGCCGGCCCTGTTGGGCCGAATGCGGCTCTCCATGAGGTGAGGCGCCTTTTATACCGGTCGAGCACGTGATAGATCACTTCTCTGGCCTCTATTGTCGTAAACTACCTTCTGCGACTTCTTCCCATCTTTTCCCTCTCTTCCTCTCGGGGGGGGCAAGCGCCGGAGGAGAGCAAGGGCCTCCCCTGGAGCCCCCCTCGGGGGAGGCCTGCGCTGTCGCTCCCCCAAGTCCAAAACGGGCTCTCTTGTCCGGCGCTTGCCCCCTCCCCCCGCAGAGTCTGAGTACTTCTATTAGAGGTGTACTTCAAATAAAGGCTGTACTTCTAATTCTCAGCCCTCTCTTTTTGGTGTACTTCTATTAGAGATGTACTTCAAATAGAGAGTGTACGTCTATTATTCGGTGCAATTTTTAGAATTTCCAATGGTAGACTCTTCACATTTCTTGATTTCCAGTATAACACCAAAACTTGTATTTAATAAAATTTCAGACTAGATTCAATCGAATTGATGCTTCCACAATCTCTTATATCATATATTCACACCTTTCCCAAGTTAATTTCTTCCAAAAAATGTATAAGTTTGTTTTCGATTTTGTTGGCACGTGCTTCATCGACTTGTTAGGCTTAAAAACAATTTAAAGGCAGCGTTCACGATGAACATCATCGGTGACTTTTCATAGTGAAATGATAGTCGAGGAGGATTCTAGGCTCCCAGTGTCGAAAAAACGGTAAAAAACGAGCCAGGAGTGGCAAAATATCACCTGCAAACAAGCGTTTTGGTGTCCCAGAACCGCCCGGTGCTCCACTTCCGCCCCTCGATGTGAACAAATAAAGACTCAGATTATAGGAACATTCAAGTCAAGGAAGTGCTGAGAAGTGAGCTGATTGCTTGATTGCACTGATAGGCATCATCCTTTATAGCGGTCAATTCCTCCACGCTCAACAATCAGCGTGAAAAAGGGAGGGCCTATTTTGGCTCAAAAACGCGTCTTTCGCGTGGTTTTTAAGCATGCCTTGCTATACAGGGCACCAGACCTTCCGTAAACCGAGGTGATATCGGAAGTGAAATTTATCGTGAACACCGCCTTTAATTGATCGCCTTTCGAGCCGTCCAGAGCGGTTGAAAAGCGCGGTTCTTGAACGACCTGACAACAGCTTTTCCAGAAGCGAGTTCTTTGCGTCCACAATCCACTATAGGTAAAGTCTACCATTAGTGGTTGCTGATTTCCTCGTCGTATTCGTATGAGCGATTTCTATACATAAATGATCCATTATTCGTAACGCTGGAGAATCTTGGTTTTTCAAGCACCTCTAAAGTCAACGTGTAGGGAAAAAGCAAGTCGACTTTGATCGACTTAAACCCAATCAAACAAAAATATTTGTGAAGAACATGAATAAACTCCGTGCATTCGCCGAGAATAACACTTCGGACTTTAGCTCTGCGTTTTTTCCTGGTCATTTGAGGTTCGCTGAGGTTTCCAGAAAAAAAAGTTTTTTTTCAATTTTTTAAAAATCTTTGACCAAGAAAGGGATGACCGATGGTTTTTTTTGTGAATATTCAAACTTCACATAATTGAAAAAAAATCTTGGGCAAACTGGTCTCTCACAAATGCCACATTCGTGTTGCCAATCACTTACCCAAGTACCGGGGGTCCACTCCGAAAAGAGGTGTACTTCTAAAAGAGGTGTATTTCAAATAGAGGGTGTACTTCTAATACTCAGACCACTATTTTATATGTGCTTCTAATAGAGGTGTACTCCAAATAGAGGGTGTACTTCTAATACTCAGCCTTCCCTTTCAGGTGTACTTCTATTAGAGGTGTACTTCAAATAGAGGTGTACTTCTATTAGAGTAAATACGGTAATTACTGGTTTCTGGCATGTTGGAGTATGGGGACGGGATAAAAAGTAGTTAACGGTATGGGAGAGACTGTTTTTTCGGACAGCTTCGGAGGGCTCAGAAAAGAAAGCTTTCAACTGTGTGGGTGGTCAACATCATACGCGCATTTAGAGATAATCGGAACAGGAACTAGCTTTATGGGTGGTGCTTTCCTAGCATGTCTAGTCCCGTTCTCGTACTGTGCTATCGGTCCTTAGTCGCAGACCACCCAGCAGCCAACGCGCGTGGCCGCGGCGCATCACCGCTCTGATGAACCCACCACGCGAAAGGTGTGAATCAACCAATTAACCGCTCTTCGACAAATTCGGATCATTCAGATTGCGTCAATCATTCAATACTAGAAATAGTGCCGTTTCCACGTTTTACGCAAGAAAAATAATAGGTGTTCATCCAATACTTAACAAAGGAATTCAGGACCCTAATGAATGTCAGGACAATTGGCAACATTGCCTAAAGTGTAAGCGTGCAATCAAACACTAAATCGCTTCTATTTTCCTTCACAGTGCAGTGACGCGCCGCGGCCGCGCTCGTTGGCTGCTGGGTGGTCTGCGGCTAAGGATTCACTCACCGATAGCACAGTGCGAGAACGGGACTAGGTGTGTCAGGAAATGACCACCCATTAAGCTAGTTACTGTTCCGATTTTCTCTAAATGCGCGTATGATGTTGACCACCCGTAGAGTTGAAAGCTTTCTTTTCTGAGCCCTCTGAAGCTGTCCGAAAAAAAAACAGTCCCTCCCATGCCGTTAACCACTTTTTATCCCGTCCCCATACACCAACATGTCAGAAACCAGCAATTATGCTTACTCTTATCACATTCATACTATTGGTTTTCCAAAGTCCAAGCCTTCACCGCTGTCTCTGCAGTCCATCTCCGCTGCTCGAATTCAATCCACTTCGGGGAACTGTCTTCGAGCGAAGAGTGCGTTAGATCGTCGAGAGAAAGAGAGAGATAGAGTGGAAGGAGTGGAGGCGCAGGATTTTGAAGGGGAACCATTGCCACCGCGGAGTTCTTCCAATCCTAGGCAGGATCAAAAGTGAATATTGACTGTTTCCCAGGTATGGAGACAGTTTCGAAATTTGCAATACGACAAGAATCGATTTGTGATGTTTTCAGGTTGAAGTTTGTCAGATTCTGAAGAATTTCAACTTCGTGGAAGGGCGAAATATGTCATAACAACTCCAAAAATATTGTTTCCATAAACTTGAAAACATTCTAGAAATCAGGGCGACGAATGGTATTTTCGGTTTCTAAAAATAATAACTCCAAGAATTTTGTAGTAATGACACAAACAATTGAAACTTGAATTTGCTCCTACATCGAAGACTCTAGAGGTTTTTAGTGTTATGAGTTGTTTGTCTGAAGTTACAGTTGAAACGATTCATACCCAAATTATATTTTATCGTTGTTATCAAAACAATTCTTCAGATAAAGCGAAGTTATATTAATCAAATTGAATTATATAAGAATTCAAATTACAGTGAAAAGTTCTTCCCTTTATTCCCAACTCCTCCCTTTACTCAGGTCAGCTCGCCTACATCGGCTGCGAAAGACGGAACATACAAGCCTCGGACAACTCGTCCACCATGTTTACTTAGCTCAATTTTTGAGGGACCATAATTCCGTTCCCAGAAGGTCTTGTACGATGTTAGAGACATCATTGGAATCAGCATCAAACCGTCTTCAAGGTAGGCAGGAAAACAGAAAAACGATTCTCATCGTGAACACTGCCTTTAATGGCAGCAGACACGCTCGAAAAAGTTGTTTAGATAACTACGTTACTGGGGTTGTATGGCCGCTTGTAGAAGGCTTGCGAAGTTAGAAGCGTAAAAAACGAGTCAAAACTACTAAATTTGAGCAATGCATGTCGAAAAAGTTCTGCAACCCCGCCCCTGAGCTTCGTCAACCGCGCCCAAAAATTCAAACTCGTCCAGATTGATCGTTCGAATACGGTCGCTTCGGCTAGATTTTTAGGCTTCCAACGAGGTGAGCGTTCTAGTACAAGCTGTGAGAGGCTATTGGCTTAGCTAGCTCAATCATTTTGGGGTAATTCGCTGTTCAAACCGCGCCCAGTAAAACCCGTCCAATTTCACCCGATAACAAAAACAACCCTTATTCCTCTATTTGCATACGGTTTTCGCTGTTTTTTTTTCGGTAGTTTTCCATATTACCCGCCTAAAACCATCGACTTTTGTCATCAAATGGATACCATTTTTGAGCGTGTCTGCTGCCTTCAAGAGGAATCATCGCCGCCATCAGCTTTTATGACAGTGACCAACCCAGCTATCATTTCCAAAAGAGCAGCGGAAGCGGAAGATGACAACTTCGAAGCTACAGCTCGACGATACTCTGACGAATAATGTTAGAGCATCGCACATTCAAAGATCTAGAGCAGTGTAAGATGTTGCATTCGATTCGGATCACCTTCCACTTCTGTTAAAGTCGCTGCGAGGATTCATAAGAAGGAGCGAGAGGCCCAGCCTCTCCAGAGGATTGACATGATAAGTCTCAGAGATGAAGAATATTCTTTGTCGGCGTGGAGTCTTTTGTCAATTGCATTCAGGACGCTTCGAAAGAGGCACTCCCCATTGTACATCCCAAGAAGAAGTACGCCTACGTCTCACCGGAAGCAACATCTACATACAATGACGTATGTGCTCTCCCGACTGCAAGAAACTTTGTGGAGAACAAGCGTATGAGAACAAATTTGCGTCGGCAGCTTAAATTTGACCGCGAACAAGAAGGGCCGTGTAGAGCTATGGAGTTTGGAAAGGCTTGAAAGGAAAGCAAGCCGAGGAGAGTCTTTAGGTTTCTGCGACAGTATAGCGGCAAGATGAAGGGATGCTCCCGTGCCCTAGACACTACCATTGGAGCTGCAGTTGGTGATGCGACGCTGCCATTATGCATTATGGAATCGCCCCTGCGAAATCAGTACCTGAGCTCCCGCATGTTCAGAAAGCACATTGCGATGTCAGTGAGGAACCAAAGACTGAGTCTGAAGTTTAGGACGGTGTCCGGAAAATGAAGAATGAGGAGGCAGGTGGAGATGACGAATCCCTGACGGAGGAAGAGCTGAAAGCGCCTGGAATTCGTGAAATGATCAGCATCATCAAAGCAATGTGGACCAGCGAAACGATACCCGATTCATGGTAACATTCGGTCATCGTACCTCTTCACAAGAAGTTATCCATCACTGAGCCCAAGAACTACAGGGGGATCTCTCTACTGCAAGTCATGTACAAGGTTTTGGAGCGTATCATTCTCGAGCGACTCATCAAACACTGTGATGTAACGACCAGAGATGAGCAAACCGGTTTTGACCTGGAAGCTCGTCCGTCGACAAAGTGCTCGTCGTGAGAAGAAAGATGGAATCAGAGCAGCGGTTTTTGAAGCCATTGCCGCTCTGAGTGTCGATGGAGTCCGGGAATAGTATGTTCGAGTAGTCGAGGACATGAACAAAGGAACAACAGCAGCAGTTTGTCCACTTGTCGGATTTACGTCAGCTTTGGAGGCGAAAACAGGAGTAAGACAAAAACCTGTAACAGGAGCTCTACTGATCAACTTCGCCGTTGATGACATCATTCGTAGACTTGCAGAACAGATCCTTGCTGGCGTAGTTTCAACACTGTCAGGATGTTCCCTTGTCGACCTGCAGTACGCTGACGACATCGTGTTATTCGCTGAAAACAAGCCCGAAACTGGGTTATAAACCTCGTCAGTATGCCTCAGCCTATCGACTTCCTCTTCGACCCAACAACGCCAGCAGATGTGAGTCTCTCAAAGGTCTTCAACGTCAATTTGTCTAGTTTGACGACGTATCGAAATTGTGGACGATTTCTGATACATATATGGGCTGCTTGCTGAAGAAATATGGTAGTTATGCAGTAGATATTCAAAAACGATGTGCGAAAGCTACTTTTGCATTCAGTTCTTAACCGTCAAGTTGCGCATCTACCTATCAGCTGTTCGCTCTATCATGATGTACGGATCGGAGACGTGAGAGCCCTGAAGGCGCAAGCGGAAATGGTCGGAAGCTTTTTATGGATAGCTTGCATAAGTCTGGCCGCGCGTATGTCATAACGGAAATCTTTACAAGAAAACGGCGAAGTACACCAACACTCGACACGAGGGAGGCGGCAGCATCTCCCAACGAATCATCAAGTAGTGATGGGAGGTTGACTTCGACTGTTCGGGCATACGCTAAGAAGAACACCGGATTGCTCTGTTACAACGCGATCTTAGAATGCTTCCAAATTCTGTTCAGAAACGGGCGTGAGCTAAGGATCTGGATGGATGTGGTGAAAGAGGATTTACAGTCACTCGGCATCGAAAGGCAGTTCAAGCGCGACCTTTCACCCCGAAAGAAGTGGAATAGCAATAGAGGAATAGACTGTGTTCAGACCGTGGCTCAGGACAGTGAGAAATGGATATGGCTGATCACTACATTACCGCTCGTAGGTTTTAGTCAGAAAGTTAGCGAGGTCGGCTTTTCGCGTGCTTTTCGTCTTTTCCGTATAACTCGCTTCAATGTCAACTTTCAGCGAAACTAGGCTTTAGTGAGGACCGAATAATTTCGAATAATTCGATCAGTTGATTTTTCGCGTCAATCCCGAACTGAATTGAGCTATCTTTGGTTTTAAAGGCAGTGTTCACGATAAAAAATGTGTTTCAGTTTCCACTAGGAATGGGTAGTGGAGGGGCAAACTGTAACGTTAACGTTTAAAGAACGCATGAAAACGAGCCAGGAAAAGCTCCAAAAGAGCCCAAAGTTGCCAATTCGAGCGCAAGGCAAACACCAAAAGCGCAACACACGCCTACTGACGTGAACAAATGAATGCTCAAAATCGTGAGATGAACGATGATTTCCAATCTGGGCCCCGTTCTTCCCCTGATTCTCAAAATCTCTCTTTACTCAGGTCAGCTCGCATACATCGGCTGCAAAAGACGGAAGTTACAAGCCTCGGACAACTCGTCCACCATGTTTCCTTAGCTCAACCTTTGAGGGACCATAACTCCGTTCCCAAAAGGTTTTGTACGACTTCAGAGACATCATTGGAATCAGCATGGGGCCGTTTCCAAGATAGGCGGAGAAGCAGAAAAACGATTTTTATCGTGAACACTGCCTTTAAAGGCAGTGGTCGCGATCAGATATGCTTGTCTTCTTTTCCTTTATAAACCCTTTTCTGGGTTTAGAGTAGTAGGACCTACAAAAAAAATCGCGAAAAAACCATTGTTTTGAGCCAAATTTGAAACCTGAACTTTATTGTCTTTTGATGGTGGACGAGCCCACTCCACATCATCGGCATCGGTGACCTCTAGTATCAAGAACATCAGCTGGCTTGAAATTGAATTTCAATCAATGAAGCTTCGGATTTATGTACACATCTAGTCAAAAACATTGACTGAAGTGATGCTTCAATTGTTCAACTGTTTTGATTCGTTAAATTTGCATTTATTTCGTCTTCTGAATGTCGATGATTTTTGACTGCTCGGCATGAGACTGCGATCTTTTTCGTCATCGCTGTGCAGGTGTGCACGAACTAGCATCTTTAGGCCCTAGAAACTCTAATTCTAGCCCGTTTTTCACCGCTCTACCTTCATAGTTTTTCAGCTGTTTTTGATCTAAGCTGATTCTCGTAGTTTTTTTCTATAACGTTTTTCATCGTGACCACTGCCTTTAAGACACGAATTAAGGGGAAAGCTTCCTAGAGTTCATGACAGAGTGCAATATTTCGCATCTACATAATCAAATTTGACAGTTATTCGAAAATATTCGAATATTCGGTTTTTTTCGAATAACTGGCAATTGTGATTTTATGAATGCGAAGATTTCTACTCTACTGTCAAATATGAAAAGCTGGAGTACTGCTCTAAGACCTAAAATCAAAAACAGCGCAAGCCATTCTGGCATTGGAGCAAAAAAAAATGATTGATTGAACTATTCAAAATTATTCTGTCCTCACTATAGGCTAAACAGTTGGGTAGCCCTCAACGCCAGGATCATGAATATTCCCCTAGTTTTGCTCAAAGTTGAGTTTGAAGCAAGTTATTCAAAAAAGACGAAAAAGACGCGGAATTCCGACCTCGCTCGCTTTCTGACCAAATGCTACGAGCGGTATTGTAGGACAACAACACCTTAGTGAGGATGTGGAATGACTGCGTCAGACGGAAGCTACAGAATGTCTGCAGGGTAGGTGTAACGAGCGGTTCGTTTTTTTTGTTAGAAATAGAGAACACTAACCCTGGAGTTTAATATACATTTTTGTAAAATCGACGTGGAAACCTATATACTGTTCAGTTTTAATTGAATAGCATTCTGTTTTGAAAGCGCCATTTTTTTATAGACATGTAGGATTCATTTCAGAAGAAATCTTCGCATTTTCTGTGGTGGTTATGCGACGTCCTTCCCGATGTGTTCGCATAATTTGTCAGGCAGCGCTGTGACTCCATCTGTGATGTGTGAACAACTTCCCAAACATGTTTGAGAGTTTGGTTTGCTCCAAATAAAAGAATTCATTACAATTCGTCTACACGTATTCGTCATACGTATTTTGTCAAGCGTATTCTATAACCTACCCGAGACATCTATTATGCTACAGCCTTGTTAGCTAGCACCCTTTTCCCTGTATTCCACAACCTATTGATAACAATCGTGTGCTCACCGAAATTCTTAGAAATGTAAATTCCATGCACCATTCCTGAGTCCAGAGATATGCAGGATTCGTCAACCATTCTACCCCGTTTATAAAAGATCATCAAGGCATAATCTTTTGTATCCATTATGAGAGTGCGGAGGCTTGCACACTAGCCCGAATTCGTTAACCGTTTAACCCTTTGTATAAGAGCGCTTCAGGGTGTATAATCCTCCGCGACCCTCGAAAACGTATGGAAGTTAATACCGTGATGATCGCTTATACCCGGGGTAGGGTCGTTTCCAAACCCAGGCTCAGGCGCATTGTTTGCCGTGTGCTTCACAACCTATTTTTGATTATCACGGTAGGGTGAAAATTCGTTATGGTACTGATATTTGTGTGCTGTGAACAGGGCTAAGCACGAGTCCCAAAATTGACGTTACGAATGTGTACCCCCTTACTAGAGACCACCCCGAATACAAATTGGAGTTTCAGAAAATGGTCTTTTGGGAGTTGTAAGAGAGATGAGAAGAAATTCTTCCAAAATTTTCTCTTCACATGCACCTGGTTAGACCAAGAAAGAAGAAAATAATCGGTTACGGCAGGTAAAATGCCATTCCGTGCTCAGCAACCTAACATATTCCACATCTGAACTCCCAAAAATGGTACTGAGCTTACACCCCACAAAGCTCTAACAAGGAACCACCCCGAACACAAAATGGAGTTTTGAAAAACGGCCTTTTGGGGTCGCAGAGGAGATAGAGAGATCCGCAACTGTATAGGCTTTTCCTTTAACATACTGCATCTGGATGTTATAACGCTGAAGTTCCGAAGATCATCTTAAAGGCAGTGTTCACGATGAAAAATGTGTTCCAATTCCCACTAGGAATGGGTAGTGGAGAGGCATACGGTAACGTTAACGTCGAAAGAACGCATGAAAATGAGCCAGAAAGAGCCTGAAGTCGACACATTGAGCGCAAGGCAAACCCCAAAAGTGCAATGCCCGCCCACTGACGTGAACAAATGAAAGCTTGAACTCGTGAATTGTTAATTGTTTACTGTTTATTCATACGTCAGAGTTGATGTGCTACAAAACACCTGAGAATGGAGAACCTGGGCTCACACTTTAGAAATAAAACTACTTATAAAACAAAGAAAAAAGAGGAAGTGCATCAAAACAAATCCGAACTAGACAATCTCCGGGCTGACAGAAACCGAACACATTTGTGAATCGGGGAGTTTAATTGTGCTATAGTTCTGAGCATAGAAAAGATACTGTTTTTGAGCGATGCCCCGATTCAAGAGAAAGCTGTGGTGCGAACACAGAAAACACTGAGTCTGATGAAGCGAAATCTCTATTTCAAGGGATACAGCATTCGAATGCGAAAGCTCATCAGGGTAGGCCCACCAAGCACGCAGTATGATAGTTCTTGGTTAGGTAGGTATCATGGATGGACATGGGGTCGTTGATACCAGTGGTGGCTCCAACCGCCAGTAAGTAGCGCAATACATTCAAAAAGACCCTTTAAAGGCAGTGGTCGCGATCAAATATGCTCGTCGTCTTTTTCTCTCCAAATCCTTTCCTGGGTCTCGAGTAGTAGGACCTATAAGAAAAAATCGCGAACAAACCACTGTTTTAGGCCAAATTTGAAACCTGAACTTTCTTGTCTTTTGATGGTGGACGAGCCCTCTCCACATCATCGGCATCGATGACCTCTTATATCAAGAACATCAGCTAGCTTGAAATTGAATGTCAATCAATGAACCTTCGAATTTATGTACACATCTAGTCAAAAACATTGACTGAAGTGATGCTTTCATTATTCAACTGTTTTTATTCGTTAAATTTGCATTTATTTCGTCCTCTGAATGTCGATGATTTTTGACTGCTCGGCATGAGACTGCGATCTGTTTCGTCATCGCTGTGCACGTGTGCACGAACTAGCTTCTTTGGGCCCTAGAAACTCTATTTGTAGACCGTTTTTCACCGCGCTACCTTCATAGTTTTTCAGCTGTTTTTGATCTAAGCTGATTTTTGTAGTTTTTTCGATAACGTTTTTCATCGTGACCACTGCCTTTAAAGGCAGTGGTAGCGCTCAAATATGCTCTTCTTTTCCTCTCTGAACCCTTTTGTCTTCTTTTCCTCTCTGAACCCTTTTCTTGGTATAGAGTAGTAGAATCTATAAGGAAAAATCGCGAAAAAACGCTGTTCCAGGCCAAATTTGAAGCCTGAAATTCCTTGTCTTTTGATGGTGGACGAGTCCACCCCACAACATCGGCATCGATGATCTCTAGTATCAAGAACATCAGCTGGCATGAAATTGAATTTCAATCAATGAACCTTCGGATTTATGTACACATCTAGTCAAAAACATTGACTGAAGTGCTTGCTTTCATTGTTCAACTGTTTTATCAGGTAAATTTGCATTTATTTCTTCCTCCGAGTGCCGATGATTTTCGACTGCTTGGCATGAGACTGTGATCTTTCTGTGCACGTGTGCACGAACTGGAAGTTTAGGGTCTCAATAACTCTAATTCTAGCCCGTTTTTCACCGTGCTACCCTCATAGTTTTGGGCTGTTTTTGATCTGATCTGATTTTTGTGGTTTTTTTCGATAACGTTTTTCACCGTGACCACTGCCTTTAACCGCTCGCACCTCGACATACCACAGTCACATAAAGTAAAGACATCGTTGGAGTCAGCATGGGACCGTTTTCAAGATAGGCGGAAAATTAAAAAAACGATTTCCGTCGTGAACACTGCCTTTAGTATTCTTGCGGATACGTTGGTAGATGATTGGTCCTTATTATCGTCAGAATTCCATAGATGAACATATGGAATCTTTTCACTGCTGTAATCACTGCCAGAGCTGCCAGATCAGTAGTGTGGCATTTTTGTTCGGCTCTATTCAAGGATTTGAATGGGAAAAAATGTGAGAAGAATGTGCTTATCATCGTCCTCCTGTGATAGCACTGCTCCAATGCCACTATATTGATAATAAACGGGCAGTTGCCGTTCCGCGCCCCTTCAATGTTGGGCTGCTTCAGTACAGGAGCAGAGGAATATTATTGTTTTCAGATTTTGGAATGCGTTCTCATGTTCTGGATTCCGGCACCACCGTTCCTTTGATGACGTTAGCTTGAATAATGGTCCTGCCGTTTTCGAAAAGTTCACGCAGAGTTTCTTGTAAAATGAGGCAAGGCTCCTCCCATACTTCGCGTTGGGATAGTTAAATATGGGTTCCACTTTGTGCTTATCCATATGTACACCGTCATAGTCGATCTCATGACCCAGAAAAGGTAGGCTTCTCCGTAGCAGCACATATTTTTTGCGTTTAGTCTCAATCCAGCCTTTTCCATTTCATTACAGATCTCTCTTGGAAGTTCAATGTGCCGTTTCTGTAATTGTGTGCATACAATGACATTGTCGAAAGCTTCCTCTCGCAGAAGACCATTAAGTACCGTGTCCATGAGCCGTTGAAAAACGGCTGGGCTAGTTTTCAGTCCGAACGGCGTGACCCAAAACTGAAACAGTCCTTCTGATGTCGTGAAGTCTGACTTGTGCACCGTCTCTTCATCCAGTGGGATTCGCCAATAGTCGCTACACATGCGGAGCATCGAAATGTACTTCTTTCCCGCCAAGCTTTGCAGAATTGCCTGTATAGTGGGTATGGGGTACGTGTCTTGCTTCATTCGCTTATTTAGCTCTCTAAAATCTACGCAACGCCTTATACCGACACCTTTTTTCTCCATAAGGACGATAGGAAGGGTCTATTCAGAGCTACGTTTTTCTATTATGTTCCGTTATTCCGAACCTTTCAACATTTCTCCCAATTTCTGGCGTAGGCTGAGGGGCACAGATCTCGTTCTGAGCTTCACTGGATCAGAATTTTGTATCAATAGTCATTTCGACAATATCAATTTGGGTGAGTCCCTGTTCGCATACTGCAAAAACGTTGATGTATTATTAACAACCTCCTCCAACTGCGCTGCCATATGTTCTTGCTGCCGATTTTTTATCCAATTGCTCTTTCAATATTCAACGCTTTTCCTCCGTCTTCAGTTCTGATTTTTCTCGATCAAGCATAGAGAGTTCTTCCCACTCAGTTTCCCATTTCTCTGTTCCCCATTTTCCAAATTCTTCTCCCTTTTGTACAAGCATCGCACTGGCTTCCATGTTATTTATGGGGATGTCAACTTCATCGTGATTTTTCATTTTGAATACCCCACTGCTCGCACCCTTCCTCGTCGCTCATACTATGCTTTCGCGTACATCCTGGGGACATTCGCATCTAGCTAACACTATGCGTTTACTGAATGTGCTCAACGCAACAGAGGCGCCACTTGGCAAATCGTGCATAAGTCATCTTCTAAGCCTATAGCGATTTCAGAGTTTAAAAAAACGTGTTTTAGTCGAGGAAGATGGTCTTATGCACGACTTGACAAGTGGCAACTTTGTTGAGTGGAGCACTCATGTTTTCCAAGTTCGTGCTCATGTTTGATCGCGAGGGCTCGAGTGTAGCGACCTTGTGAAAATGTCCTGGGCGATGAGATTGTTAAATTACAGAGTCCACAAAGTTTTCGCAGTGGTTGATCTAACAGGGAATGTTTTTTTTTGCCGAGAATTTTAGCGACAATTCGTAGTAAGTCGTCGGGGCCGATGTCATGTCACTGGTAACTCGTCGTGTAGTGTCTCGCTTCCCAAGCTCCTTGAGACGTCTGGGCAACCACAGACGCTGAGCAACTCAGAATCCAACTGAAACTTAGAACTCCACCCATCTGCTCGTCCTAGCGGGCTGGAAATCCATCGGAATCCTAGTCCAGCATGGAGGGAGTAAACTTGAGTTTTCCCGTCGGAAGGCTGGTGAAGTCCACTGGGAAAATGGCCGAATAGCATAACTTTGAACCAGTTTCATGGAAATACACGTGAAAACATCTCATTCTGGATATAATAGTGAAATATTCCCATGTTGCTCAAGTGTTGTTATACTTATGCGTCGCGCAAAATACAGACTTTTTACTATAACTAAGGGCAAAATGGGCAACTTCTGGTCATATCACTTAATCCATCGTTTTCGTCGTAGAAGAAAATATTTTAAGAAACCCGATCCAACGTATGATACGCCTACTGTGAAGGTGTTGCTATACTTATGCGCCGCAGTGTAGGTGTGGGCCCAACTGTGGGCCCTCACAAGGGATCACTGAACAAAAATGGAGTTTTGAAAAACGGTCTTTCAAAAGTTGTAAAGGGCCTAAAAAGAAACAATTCAAGATTTGAAAAATTCACTCAGTCCTCACGGGTAGATCAAAAACGACCAAAACAATGGGTTACGGTAGGTAAATTGCCATTCAGTGCACCCTAACCTGACGAAATTCGCCAAAAAAACAGGAAACGGACCTCAGACTCGTGTTCAGCGCCCCAAATTACCTCCAGGGCGGAGTTTGGGCGAAAAAAAAATCCGACCTCTGAACTCTCAAAAATGGCATTGAGCTTACCTCATGGGGCTCCGAAGGTCGAAAAAAATTTTAAGGCCCAAACTTTGCTCTCGGAGGTTATTTGAAATGCTCATAACAAATCTGAGGTCATTTTATCGATTTCTGACAGATTACGGTAGATTACGGAGAGTATACGGTAGTTTGGTCAAAGTCTCAGATTTGGCTCAAAATTTCTGAACGGGGATTGTTCGGAGTCCTGAATACGAATTTGATGTTCATTTGTCAATTTTCAAATTATTAAGCTAGGTTCAGGCCCTCTATGCATGGCAACTACCGCAATCTACAGTAAGCCTCAGAATTTCGACAAATAATCACTTCGTGTTCAGCACCCTAGATTACCCCTCCATACAAGTTTTCAGCCGAATCCAAAAACTTTTCTCAAACCACCCTCAAAATTTCCTGATGGGTAGCCTTGCCTTGCCGCAAGGCTTGGAAAAACGCCTGTAGCTTTTTTCAGAGTGGTTTCTTTTTTTGCAGAGAAGCTGCAAAGAGCATACTCGGATTCTACGTCCAAAATGGTTCCAGAAAAGTACATTCAAAGGCAGTGTTCACGATAAAAGTCGCTTTTCTGTTTTTTCGCCTATCTTGAAAACGGTCCCATGCCGATTCCAATGATGTCCCTGGATTAGTACAAGACCTTCTGGGAACGGAGTTATGGCCCCTCGAAATTTAGCAAGGGAAAATTGTAGACGAGTTGTCCGAGGCTTGTAACTCCCGTTTTTTGCAGCCGATGTGTGCGATCTGACCTGAGTAAAGAGAGACGTTGAGAATGAAGGGAAGAACAGGGCTTTTGATCGGAAACCATCGCTCATACAACCACAAATTCATGGGAACTGTTATAGGACGTGGGCGGAGTGGCCCAATGTGTCGGCTGGCCCACGAGATTTTCACCCACTTACCGGCCGTTTTTCGTCGCACTTCCGTTCTTAATCTTCTTGAAGGGACCCAAAGCTTACGTTTCAGCCAAAAAAGGGAAACTTTTTCTTCGTGAACACTGCCTTTTAATCCAGAATGGCCAGGCTGACTGAAAGTAGTTCTCTTGCAAGATGCGTTTCTAAAAGAGTGGTACGGTTCTACTCAATATTTTGGGATTGATAATGAAACACTTTTCTTGAGTCTTCGAACCATGTGCTAATGTTTTAGGTTGCTTCATCGGATTTGGTAGTTTAGGTAAACCCACTTCTGTTCATAATGATTATTTCCGTTGAAAAAAAGATCAAGGAGCAAGTTCACGAAGTTTCATAATGTCCGAACTTTTTTTCCGGCGTCGTATATCAAAACAAGCCCCCTAAAGTGTTTCTCCGAATTAAGGACGATTTTTCTGTGCCATATGTGGGGAAAAGGGTAAGGGTATTCTTGATATTCTAGCAATTGTCGAAACCTCGGAAACTCTAACGTTGATGAGAACCGTTTTCGTTTATATCACGTTACTTCTGCGATATAAGAAAAGTGGTATAAAAAACAAGAGACACTGTTAAAACTCAAAGCAAGTACACCGAACACATAGAAATGTCATTACTATTAGCTATAATGCAGTAATGATCCCGCAGTAATCGAACCACCATTCAATAACCGGCTGAGCCATGGTGTGTTGCCAGCACGCCTCGACTATCTCATTGCAATGATCGGTGGTTTGCATGCAACGAGCATTGTTCAGGGGATCAAAGAACAAGTCATAACTCAAGAACCTAGCTAAATTTCATCTTCAAACTTTTAGGAGAACCTTTTTAGATGATTTCAAGGTCACTCTATAGGTGACATTTGTGCTACATCCTCCCAAATCCACCGTTCTGGTTTCTTTGTTTTGGTCGTTTTTGATCTACCCGTGAGGACTGAGTGATATTTTAGAATCTCAAATTGTTTCCTTCTTAATCCTCTACAACCCCCAAAAGACCGTTTTTCAAAACTCCATTTTGTTTTGTAAAGTGGTCCCTTGTCAGTGCATTTCAATGAAGAACCCACACCTAGTAAATTTTCTTCAAAGGCTTTCTTCAGGGGTGCGGAAAGTTTCAAACGATAGAGTATAAAGTGTAGTTTCCTAAGGCCAGGAGTTTTTCATATAACTCGTTCAGCACTTATAACGTCCCAAAAAACCTATTTCTTAGTGACTTGGCCGAATTTTTCATCGTCTCCCGCTCTCTATGTAGCGGTCTTCGGCGTTACTTTGAGATGATGAAAGTTTGAAACCAGGGTAAATTGATCACGCTGGACTCAAATATCCTACTCTCATGACTCCTAGTTCTCAAAATTGACAACATCAGGCGGGACCACACCTGAGAAAGGTGTGATAACGTATGGTGTAGCGGTCTTCGGCGTCCATCTTAGACGGTGAGAGTTGGTATAGTTTGTGAATCAATCCCGCTTGACTCGAATATTCTACTCTCTAGACTCGTAAAAGAATATGGACTCACGGCGGGATCGAATACTCTTTCAAACATCCGCATCTCTTTTACAACACAGGCTGCTACTAGTTACATATACATATCATTTTGCACTTTCAGCTTCTCTCTAAATAAATTCAATAAGCGCTGTTTTGTGCTCTTGTTCGTTCGAACATCCATTTTTTTTTGCGAAGCATTTTCCTCAAACTTTAAATTTTGGTTTTTTTAACCAATTGACGATTTCATACTTACCATTTGAATACGACAAGAGAAATTTCACTGCAATGAAGCATCAGAGGTGAACCTGCTGTATAAACTGCTCGAACACGTCAGCTCTTGGTGGTAGTGGGAGAAATCGGTCAAAAATTGACCTACTAACGTTCCTGGGGGGGGTCTGAGCAAAACTGGCCGGCCCACACCTCGTCCAGTACCCTGGTCCGGCCTTATTTGGGGTTTCCAATGATAGAAATCATTGATATTTTCTGAAAGTCTCTAAACTCTAGGTGTTTCACCTTGGGGGTCCTGTTGCCGGGTAGGACTAAGTCCTGTCATATCATCATCTTCCAAATCGTGACGAGGCCCTCTTATACCCTCTTTCTTTGAAGGCAGTGTTCACGATAAAATGAATGGCTGTTGGCTGTTCTTTATTTCCAACATCTGATCATGATAGAGGATACTGTAGCTCGTTCTAGCCAATGGAAGAGCTTAACATTCTCTAATCATCTTTCGTAATCAAAAGCAATGAACAGCCAGCACGCCCATTCATTCCATCGTGAACACTGCCTTTAAAGGCACAGGACACCCAAAAAATTATTTTTTGGTTTTTATGCTGATCTTGGAGAGGGTGACACGCTGATCACAGTGGTATCTATGAAATCGTCTAAGACCCCCTTTGAACAGAGTTATGGCTCTTCGAAGATGCCTAGATTTTGAGGGTGAAAAATTGGTGGACGAGTTGTCTCAAGCCTGTATTTCTCCTCATTCGCAATCGTTGCGTGAGAGAAAGCCAGGATAAGGAGACAATCCGGTAATGGACTGAAGAACGACGACTTAGTGGAATTCATCCATCCATCGAGCCGCTATCGAGTTCGAAAATCTGTTAGGGGGTCGGGCCTGTGGTGGTGAGCGAAGGGGGTCGGGCCTGTGGTGGTCGCTTATATCTCGCTTATTTGGAGGAATTGAAATCTCGCATTTGGCTCGTGTTATACAGAAGGGGTCTTCTATACAATTTCAATAAAATCTCAAAAATCATATCTGAGGGTGCGCTGTGCCTTTAAGTCGACGATCTTCTGCTTAAAGGCACAGTCCAACCTCAGAGGTAATTTTTGATACTTTGGTCCGGATGCCGTCTATATCAACCCTGCCAAGCGCGAAATCTCAATTCGCTCAAATAAGCTAGAAAAAGCTTGGAAAAAGACGACCACGCTCTCTTGGAAGAAAAATTGGGCAACGCCCACTGGCAGTTTTCCGACCCCAATAGGGAACAGACGCTCGAACGATTCTGTTTAAAATTTATGTTCTTCCTTTTGTTTTCGGTCTAACTTTATATTGTGACCTGCTTCAGAATGATGGCTGCGAATAACGAGAAAATACAGGCTCAAGACAACTCGTCCGCGAACTTCTACCAGTTCAAATTTGAAATCTTTGAGGAGCCGTAATTCAGTTTGCAGTAAGTTATGAGCGATTCTGGAGACACCATTGTGATCAGCGTGAAATTTTCTCCAAGATAGGTGGAAAAACGAAGAACGGATTATGAGTTTGGACTGTGACCTTAAGCTGCAAAACATTTGTACCACACAGTTCACAAAGGCTGGCAAGCAAATCACCATCTCTCTCAGTTGTCGCTAAAAAATCACGGGAATCCTTCACTGATTCAATGCCCCTGTCTTGAAGGGCTGGAAGAAAACTTTCACTTAGTTTGTTTTCTTCTCCACGCTTAAATGATTGCAGCCTACTGCATGCTGTATCAGCGATTTCATTGATTTTTGCTCTATCGGTTTTCTGTGTTTGATCGCTACTTTGTGCTCATCAAAACACTGCCAATGTTATTGGAATTTTCTCGATGTCCACTCTAATTTCCGAAATTAAAATACCGAATGTAAGAGCATCTCCTGCGCTCACTTCTTTTTCAATTGGCGACGTCCCCTTACTCGAGCTCGACATTCCTAAAAAATCCAAGAGTCTTCTATCGACACTTGTCTATCTGAAACAATAATTCCACACTGAGTGGTCGCCCTCTGTCTCCCAATGCAGACAATCGATGCAATCAGAAGGGGTTAAAGGTCACTTCACTCCTTCGTGAGCCTTTCACAATCATCTTTCTTGGATTGTTTGGCCTCTTTCTGGCTGAAAAAATCACAAGATCAATTGGCCTCTTCGTCGTCAGCAACCTTATGTAAAACAAAACCTTTTAGAGCCGGTTCGGCCCCCATGTTGGGCTCGATCTCCACAAGGTGCAAGTGAACAATAACTTTCATGCGATTAAAACAACAATGACAAACAGAGCCCGGTTGGGCAGAACAAGTGAGAGGAGAGAAGGTGGCCTTTCGGGCCACCGAAAAGGAGAAAATGAATATCGACTTCGCGGAGGCATAGCTATATATAGCCTTCCGTAAGTCACTCGTTGTGGCGGTGCTTGATCGCGGTCGCTGGGCTCGGCTCTCCACAGTATAAAAAAGGCCAAAAAAGGAAAGAAGCCAGAACGCTGGATTGGGAGGAGATAGTGTAAATGTGACCTGCAGCGCGTTTCATAATTATAGCTACACCATCCGAAACACCGGTATCAAGGCCCACACAAACTTTCATTGGACGGCGTGGTTACCATTGATTTCAGAGCACCTGAAAACGTTCGTTCTCAAAATTTGACAGAAAAATATTGAGAAACAAGATTTATCTGGTACTTCACTCTCAAAACAGTCGTTTCATAATTATGGCGACACTTTACATTGGGAATGCTCTTCTCGTAAATCTCTCTGAACATTCCGCGTTTTATGTATGGTATACGTAGAGGCGTTTAATCTCAACATAATCCGATCAAAGCGCACGGTAAAGTACTCTCTGAGGGTGAGAAGAGCCAGGTTCCTTTGCTGCACAAGGCCGGCCTCAGCGCAAGAAGAATTTCAGAGGTAATTGGTCGCCACCGGGCTACAGATTACCGATTTCTGCATGATCCTAGTTGTATGGTTCTGAGAAGGGGTCTGGGAGACCCAGAAAGGTCTCTAGTCAGGACAAACGCCGGGTAGGACAGCTTCTATCGAACTCGGCCATCACGGTAAATGAAGTCCAAGCCGAGGTTTCGACGCCATTCTCCAAGACTACAGCGTGGAGGGCGATAAAACGCAACAGGAACATCACGCACTCTCGGATGTGTTCAGCACCTCGCGTCTCTGAGTCGCATAATGCGGCACCACTTCAATTCACCGAAAAGATCATGGCGATTGCCTAGTCTAAGGTAAGCAGTAATTCAAATGGGGTTTCTCCGAAGTAAACATTGTGTTCAGGTGGTGTTTTCGGACGGGAAAAAGGTTAGCGTGGATGGACCCGATGGATGTACACCATATTGGCGAGATCTCCGCAAGGAGCTGAGCTACGTCGCCAGACGGAGCTTCGGTGGTGGCTGTTATATGGTATGGGGTGGCTTCTACAAGGCGGTAGGCTTCAGATCGCCTTCACCTCCTTTTGAATGAATTCGCCCGACTACCAAGAGGTGTTGCGGACTTGCTTTCTGCCTGTGCTTGCCCGACTTCAGCGTGGCGGTCTCGTTTTCAAGCTAGATAACGCGTCAATTCATGCAAATCGCTCCACTGAGACGGGATTAGAGGAGCATAATGTTACCGTTATGGACTGGCCAGCCTGTTGCCTTGACGAAAACCCCATCGAAATTATCTGGGAAATCTTGTTTCGTCGAATATGCGGTGGAGGCAAGACGAACGAGTCAGTTGAGAAACTCAACAGAGCCGCAACCAATGCCTGGAACAACTTGCACACACGACTGCCTAAACGACTGCTCGACTCCATGCCGAAACGAAAGTTCTGGATCACTTCTGAGCATGGAAGTGTGACAGACTTTTAAAGTGTTTTCGAAAATTTAATTCTTCAATAAAAAGTTGAATAATCATAAAATTTTTCAGAATTTTTAACTTATAGGGCAAGCAATTTAGTAACCCAATATATCATTCGACGCAGAATTTTACGTAGACTTTAAAAACGACCTTCACCAAAACACTATCTTTGACGGTTAAAAAGTTATAGGCGAAAAACCGGTGTTTCGTAAATTGAATTAAAGGCAGCATACACTCTCGTGAACTTATTTGAGATAACTACGAAAATAGAATAGTAAGGTATAGATTACAACGCCTACGCATTTTAAGGCGTCAAAAACGACCCTCAATGCTGCTACATGAGTAAGAAGTTGGCCCGCCTCTGTATCTGCCCACCCCTAGTATTTGCGTCCTCCTCTAAAACAGGGTTTCTGGGTCATTTCCGCCATCGGCGATGTATGAGGTTTATTTATTGTACTTATTGTTCCACCCACAAACGTCGCTGGTGGTGGAAATGGCCCAGAACCCCTGTATTGGAGGAGGACGCAAATAAAGAAGGCGGGCAGATATAGGGGCGGATCCAGCTCCTTACTCGTGTAGCGGCATTGTGGGTCGTTTTTGGCGCTTCAAAATGCGTAGGCCTTGTAATCTGGGCCATACCATTCTATTTCCACAGTTATCTCAAATACGTTTACGACCGTGTATGCTGCCTTTAAGCTGAAGGCACGAGGAAATATTTTTTCAACTTGGAAACACTAGTCGACGCAGAATTATACCAGGCCGTCCAATAATTCCTGTCCTAAAATTTTCAAAATTCTATAATTTTCCTTAGAAGTGTTATAATATCAGGCAAGTGTAAGAACCTTCTAGAAGGTTCTTACAAAGTTCTACGCTAGGGGTATATAAGGCGCAGTCGCCGCGTCTAACTACCAGTACAAGCTAAAATGGACCAAGGTCGAATTCGTACATTCGTGTACTACGAGTGGCTGCTGGGCAACGACACGGGCACCGCGGTCGCCAACATCTGCAGAGCGTGCAAGGAGGATGCAGTGTCCCAACGTACAGTCAGCCGCTGGTTGAATCGCTTCGAGAGCGGCGACACGAGCCTCGAGGACAGGGAGCACAGCGGGAGGCCTTCTACGGTGGATGATGACGAAGTCCGTCGCTGTATCAAGGAGAAGCCGGAAGCCACCACCCGTGAACTGGCGACGACGCTCGGCTGCAGGAAGTCCACCATCCAGAATCAACTCAACTTACTCGGCTACCACAAAGTTCTGGCCCGTTGGATCCCCCACCATCTGACGGACGCCAACAAGCAGAGCCGCGTGGCCGTCTGCCAGTCCCTCCTTTGCCCACATCGCAAGGAGTTTCTCGAGGACCTGGTCACTGGGGATGAGAGCTGGGTCCTCTACGACAACGTGGCCCGCCGTGCCGTCTGGATTCCGCGCGGAGAAGAGCCGCCGACGACGCCGAAAGCCGACCTGCTCCCGCTGAAGATCCTGCTCTGCTGCTGGTGGGACACCAAGGGCATGCTGTACTTCGAGCTGCTCCCGCAAGGCAGGACGTTCTCCGCCTCCATCTACACCGATCAGCTCGAGAAACTAGCCGCCGCCATCCGAAAAAAGCGTCCCCGACGAGCCTCGGTCCACCTGCTGCACGACATCGCGCGCCCCCACGTGGCGAAAGAGACCCAGCAGAAGTTGGCGACGCTCGGCTGGGAGACGGTTGTCCATCCGCCGTATTCTCAGGACCTCGCTCTCTCCGACTACCATTCGTTCCGCACTATGAAGCACCATTTGGCCGGAAGAAAATTCACCAACTACGACAACCTCAAATCCGACATCGCGGACTTCTTCGAGTCGCAGACCCCGGAGTTCTGGGCGAAGGGAATCGGCGACCTGCCCAATTGATTGGCCACTGTTGTGGATAACTGTGGTTAGATATTGTTGATTAGACTTGTTTTTCAATAAAGTTGAAAAAAAATTAAAAATGGTGAAATTTTCGGACAAGAATTATTGGACAACCTGGTATATGAGAATTCCGAAAACAACCTTCACCAAAGGTCTATCTCTAAGCACAGAAAAGTTATAGACGAAAAACCGATAATTTCAGGCAAAAAAAAAACACATCATAAATTGAAATTGGCTGGAAGAAGGCGAATGTACAATATCCGCGCTGTTTTGTAAAAACACGGAGCATCTGGCAAACTTGGCAAAAAAACGTCCGATGCTTGTAAATTTTCTGAATGAAAACTTTTTTTGAATTCTGAGAAAGCTATCATACTCACAGCTTAAATTCCTACCTAATGATGTGCTTTGTGAGCCGAAGTTCCTTAGATCGCTTAGTTTACAAAGGGAATAGTTTTCGCAATTGTTTTTCGAAAACGTCGCGAGCGGCGGAGTGCGGCGAAATTTTGAGCAGTATGTACAAGTAATGGAAGAGCAGTCCGTAACTTTTCCTTATAAGTTAGGTGCAGGTGAGAGAATCTCAAGGTTTATGTTGGTTGAATTCTAGAAATCCTTCAATAAACACGCTTGAGAACTATGTACCTGAAAAGTCAGAGTTTTTTGGAGAAATCCTGGACTCTTAAATGAAGGATTTCGAAAATTCAACCAAGATAAACCTTGATATTCTCTCACCTGCATCCAATTTATGAAGAAAACATACAGATTGCTCTTCTAGTACTTGAACAAATACTGCTCAGTTTCGCCGCACTGCGCAGCGCGCGACGTTTTTGCAAAACAATTGCAAAAACTATTCCCTTTGAAAACTACGTGATTCTAAGGAACTTCAGCCTACAGGTCTTATAGTTAGGTAGCTATGAATATGGTAGCGTTTGGAGAATTCAAAAAAGTCTTCATTCAAAAAAGTTACAAGCATCGGACATTTTTTTGCCAAGTTTGCCAGATGCTCCCCGCTTTCACAAAACTTAGGGCGGGTATTGTATTTTTAGAAACTGAAAACGCTATCCAATGCTCGAATTCCAAATTTTCTATGGGGATTCCGAAAACAACCTTCACCAAAGGGCTATCTTCTAGGGTAAAAAAGTTATGCACGAAAAATTTATTGCTTCTACAGTGCGTTGCAAAATTATACGACATACCCCAATTTCTGCGATTCCAAACTTTGCTCCAATTAAAGGCTGTGGTCACGATGAAAAACGTTGTAGAAAAAACTACAAAAATCAGCTTAGATCAAAAACAGCTGAAAAACTATGAAGGTAGAGCGGTGAAAAACGGGCTAGAATTAGGGTTTCTAGGGCCCAAAGAAGCTGTTTCGTGCACACGTGCACAGCGATGACGAAAAAGATCGCCGTCTCATGCCGAGCAGTCAAAAATCATCGACATTCAGAGGACAAAATAAATGCAAATTTAACGAATAAAAACAGTTGAACAATGAAAGCATCACTTCAGTCAATGTTTTTGACTAGATGAGTACATGAACCCAAAGGTTCATCGATTGAAATTCAATTTCAAGCCAGCTGATGTTCTTGATATTAGAGATCATCGATGCCGATGATGTGGAGTGTGCTCGTCCACCATCAAAAGACAAGAAAGTTCAGGCTTCAAATTTGGCCCAAAACAGTGGTTTTTTCGCGTTTTTTTCTTATAGGTCCTACTACTCGAGACCCACAAAAGGGTTTAGAGAAAAAAAGACCACAAGCATATTTGATCGCGACCACTGCCTTTAAGGAGACAAACGGTGAACGCCATTCGATGAAACACCCTCGAAAACCCTTGGGTACGAATTTTCATGGAATTAGAGCCACTAGCAGGAAACTGGCAACGGAAATCGTCAAAAATGGCCGCTGCAAAATTATACGACATAGCTGACGTTCTCGCAGAAATTTCTATTCTATGCCATTCGTATCAGTTCGTTTATGGTAAGAACCACTAGAAACATCGAGTTATCAGTCTTCAGAAATGTCTTGGCGCTGAACGACTTCGAAAACTCTGTTTGGTATCAACCCAGCTTTCTGTGAACGCCCCTCTCAATCTGCGCCCATTCGCTCATAACGGCTAGTTTCAGCGCAGCCACACGCTCGTATTGTCCGTTCTGGATGTAGATTCAACGCCCAAGATTACCTCACATGTTTTCCACAGGGTTGAGGTCCTGCAGCCCGGCCGGCCACTCTAGAAAATTGGCAGAATCGGCTTTAAACCAAGCCTGCGTTAACCCTCTGACAAGAAGTGAAGACGGAAACGGACTAGAAAGAACTGGAAATGATTTTCCGGCACATTCTGATAATCTGTGGAGTTCTTAGGTCATGTCGCAAAAAGCTGGTCCAGCTTTAAACCCCACCTGAATCCGCGTCAATGCACTATTCTTTCTCCTTCAAAGTTCCTACTCAAAGACAAGTTCGGGTCCTTGTGTGGATCCTTCGAAATCCTTTTTTATCGGTCGGAAGCAAAAGCAATCCGAACGAGCATGATCAATTCTATTGCATTAATTTATTTTTGACTAAGCATTCCAAGCATTGGAGGGATCTACAAAAGGACCTTTATATATCCTTGAGTAGGAATTTCGGAGGAAAAAGAATAGTGCATTGACGCGGATTCAGGTGGGGTTTTAAGCTGGACCAGCTTTTTGCGACATGACCTAAGGACTCCACAGATCATCAGAATGTGCCGGAAAATCATTTCCAGTTCTTTCTAGTCCGTTTCCGCCTTCACTTCTTGTTAGAAGGACAACGCAGGCTCGGCTTCAGGCCGATTCTGCCAATTTGCTAGAACGGCCGGCCGGTTTGCAGGACCTCGACCCAGTGGAAAACGTGTTAGGTATTCTCGGGCGTTAAATCTATCACCAGAACGGACAATACAGGCGTGCGGCTCCGCTGAAACTAGCCGTTATAAGCGAATGGGCGCAGATTGAAAGGGGCGTTCCTAAAAAGCTGGGTTGAAAGATACCAAACAGAGTTTTCGAAGTGGCTCAGCGCCAAGACATTTCTGAAGACTAATAGCTCGATGTTTCTAGTGGTTCTTACCATGAACGAACTGATACAGATGGCGTAGAATAGAAATTTCTGCGAGAACGTCAGCTATGTCGTATAATTTTGCAATGGCCATTTTTGACAATTTCCGTTGCCAGTTTCCTGCTAGTGGCTCTAATTTTATGAAGATTCGTACCCATGCCTTTTTGAGGGTGCTGCATCGATTGGCGTTTACCGTTTGTCTCCTTGATTGACGCGAAGTTTGGGACCGCGGAAATTGGAGTATGTCGTATAATTTTGCAACGCACTGTAGTGAAAGAGACATTATTTCATTAATTGAAATCGGCTGAGAGATTAGAAACGTATTTCTCTCAAGTTGAAAACTTTATTCGACGCGAAATTTCATGAAGACTTCGGAAACAGCTCCGCTAAAAGATCCATCTCAAAGGGCAAAAATAATATGCGCAAAGAACAGGTACATTTTCAAGAAAGGCTTGGAAAATTTTTCTAAAAATTTTTGACTCCAAGACAGCCCAAAGGAAAATTTTCGTGACCAAGGCAGATCATTTCATTAAGATTAGTGAATTTCTAGAGAAGCTCATCTAACGAAAAAAAAATGGTTCAAAATTAATGATTAAAAAATATACCGAATGCAAAAAAAGAGGATTGAGAAAACGTCAAATTTTGAAGTTGCAAGTCAGTAGAGGACCTTAACCATTTCCCACTTAGGTATTCCAAACAACCTTCACCTCTCGGACCGCTGTCTCCACCCTAGCGAAACGGTGTAGAGACTGGTACAACTGGACGCTCCCAGCACTGAAAGCCGTCGCGCGCAGCGAAACTAGTGAGAGCTGCTACACGCGACCGCGTCGCACCTGTGTCGCGGCCAGTCTACACTTTTCCACAATATGCGCGCTGTTTAGCGCCAGTTGGACGGTGCGTCGTGTCGTCACGCACTGCACTGTGATACTGTGACACAGTCGGCAAGCGTCCGTCCTGAGAGACAACAATTTGTTTACGTGGGACAGATTTTGGCACTGGAGCAAGCTTTTCGCGCTAGTCTTCCATACTACTCGGAAAGCATCAATATTACACCTTTCTAGATTTCTGCATCGTAGGAGCTAATATCAAGGGTAGAACAGCTCAAATAACATGTATAACTGGTTTCAGCATAGTTTAACTGTACAATTGTGAGATGAAAACGCTGAACAATTATAGTGAAAATATTAAATTTTATGACAATCTTTTAGACATCAGTGATGTATAATTCTGATTATGAACAAATGATTAATGTATGATTATGAACTGTAAAATCTCGAAATCGATAGCTTCTCATATTTTGTGACTTTTAAGCAACAAATAGTTTAGACTGAAGACTTGTAACCCTCAGGTATTGCACAATCAGTTATCCATGTTACCATGGGCATACATTGCAATATATTGTGAACCTAAAGGCATCGTTCGCGCTGACAACCACTTTCCATTTTCAGGCTCAATTTCATTAGTGAGCCTGGTAGAGCACACTGGTAAACTTCGGCGCGTCAGAAACGTAGGATAATGAGGCCGGAAGGAGTTAAAGATGAGGTCTCGCCACCAGCTCTCACCAGTCATCTAGCACTTTTTCTTAGAATGCTGATGCGACCGTCAAACAATATAAAAAAGAAGTTACGGCACAAGCCACACATGCAGAAAAACTTCGAAAATTATAGTGACGAGACCTCCAAACGCAGAAAAACTTCAAAAACGATTTTGGCGCGAATTTCAAACTCAAATTTACATTGTGCTCCGATTGACTTTTCTTTACAATTGAAGGTTTTTCATGGGCCTCTTCAATATTTTCGTTCACTAGAGTGGCCAAGCTACACAAAAACAAGAAAAAATAATATACGGTTTTCCGCGCGTACGATGCCTTTAACAAGTTTTCGAATGCACTCATTTCATTTCATTAAAATAGAAAATCTCGAGCGGAGCATGAACTCTAGCAAGGGAACTAATTTTAGTGAGCCTGGTCATTCCGGATGAAATGTACCATACTTTTCCAGAACCGTTTTTGGCGTGGAACCCTATTATGGTTTTGGCAGCTGCCTAAAACCACTTTTAAAAAAAGTTATAAGCATTTTTCAAAACCTGACGGCAAGGTTAGGGTACTAGCGATTTTGAGTCAAATCTGAGACTGACCAAACTACCGTATACCCACTGTAATCTATGCTCTGTTTATTTTGAATTGCACAAAACACGGTCCGTCAATAGTCCTCTAATTGGCCCGCTAGTACCGTAGTGTACGTCCACGACGCGTTCTCGGCAGACTCGGGTGTGCACCCGGTGTGCAGAGCAATCGATTCGTCAATGCCGTCACTCGGCCACCCACCCTGCCACCTGGGTCTACCGAGAACGCGTCGTGGACGTACACTACGGTACTAGCGGGCCAATTAGAGGACTATTGGCGGACCGTGTTTTGTGCAATTCAAGATAAACAGAGTATACCGTAATCTGACTAAAATTGTTATACAGACATCAGATTCGTGCTCAGCACTCCAAATAACACATAGAGACACATTTTGAGTCATATCTATCGTAGCACTCCGGGAATCGTCTAAAGTCGCAATTGGTCATCAAATTTTCCCTGAATGAGCTTCGAACTAATCAAGTCGGAACCTTCGGGAAATTTGACAAGTGAATTCCAGATTCGTGATCAGCGGCCTAAATAACCCATCTGGAAGGATTTTAAGTCAAATCTGGAACATTTTTTGAACGCTTTCAGGGCCCTCTAATTGGTATAATGATTTAATATAAGCGATGTGTCTGTTTTTTATTAATGGCATATGAAGCACATAATTGGATTTTTACTCAAAGGCATTGTACGCGCTGGGAGCCAATTTCCATTTTCAGGCTCAATTTCATGAGCGAGCCCGGTAGAACACACCGATGAGCTTCGGCGCGTCAGAAACGTAATGTTGTGAGGTTGGAAGGGGTTAAAGATGAGGATCCGCCATCAGTTCTCACCAGTCATCAACTCCGCACGCAGAAGAAACTGAAAATGACATGGGCGAGGCCTCGAAACGCAGAAAAACGTAAAAAAAAAAGATTTTGAATTCAATTTTACAGTGTGTTCCGATTGACTTTTCTTCACAAATAAAGGTTTTTTCATGGGCCCCGTCGACATTTTCGTTCACTAGCAAAGTAAGTCAAAGTCAAACTATATCAAAATCAATTATACATGTTATTGAACTGTTCTACCCTTGAATTTAGCTCTACGATGGAGAAATTCTGGAAAGTTGTGATGATGATGCTTTTGAGGAGCATGGAAGGCTAGCGCAAAAAGCGTGCTCCAATGCCAAAATCTGTCTCACGGCAAATGAGTCGATTGGGAGGCGGGCTGGATAAGATTACGGGACACTTAGGGGTTGAGCAGAGTGCCAAAAGGGCGCTATGCGGCCTGATGATGGAGAGCCGTATTGATAGATCGCCGCGATCTATCAATACGGCTCTCCATCATCATGCCGCGCCGCTCTCTGATGGCACTCTGCTCAACCCCTTACGGCTCCGTCCATAGCAGACGTCCTAGCGTCCAGTGACCGTAAAGTGACGCTGGGGGTTCGCATCTTCAGCATTTGTTATTGATCTGACTCCCCAGATTCCCTTTTTTCATTCTGCATTCTTTTTACTTTCTAGTTTTTTACTCTACTTCAACATCTTTCTATTGTTCCTGTCTCTAGGATCGCACATTTACACAGACTGTTGCCTTCGTTTCATCGTCTCGATGAAATGTTTGTTTCACCCTCGCTCATTTATATATTTGAAAACCTTCACATAAGTTTACCTTATGTAATAAAGATGAACAAGAGAGTCAAATTACAGGGAAAAGCTACACGAGAGAGAAATTCAAGGAAACCTCCTGTCGTAGTGAAAACGTTGAGAAAATCAGAGATATATGGACCAGGCGGACTTTGCTGAATCAAGTCTGGTTGCTCTACAAAAAAAATTGGAGTCTAGGGGCTCAATTTTTCAGATATTTGTTTCAGTTTCAAGAGTTTTTTCCATGCTTTTCCTCCGGAAGTTTAGTTCCCGATGTCGCTTTTCTTTTACAGTTAAAGGTAGTGGTCGCGATAAAATGTGCTTGTCTTCCTTCCCTCTCTGAACCCTCTTCTTGGTTGAGAGAAGTGGTACCTATAGGGAAAAACTGCTTAAAAACCGATGTTTTGGGCCTAATTTCAAGACTGAACTTCCTTGTGTTTTGATGGTGGACCAGCCCACTCAATTTCATCGGCACCGATGATCTCTAATATCAAGAACATTAGCTGGTTTGAAATTAAATTTCAAGGAATGAGGTGAAGGGGAGGTAAAAAAGCAGCGAAGAATTGAAGAGAAAGAAAAAGAGAATAGGGAATGGAAGAAAATGATGGAGATGAATTTAGTTTTAGAGGAAGGAGGACAAGAGAAGCAGAGAATAGTGGAAGAAGATGTAGAAAGAAGATGATGGTAAACTTGATACAAAAAACAAAATCCGGCAGAACCGCGTGATTGACCTCATTACGTTTTATTTTAGTGCTTATTCTGACCTTTTTCTTCTTCTGAAGATCTGTTGTATAATGGTTTACGTAGTTTGTGTTTTTTTATGTTTGCCTTATGCACTCGTGATAAACTTACACTTATTAAGAAGGTATGTAATCCGAAGAGAGAATGATGACGGGAAGAGAGAAGGAGTGACAAGGAGCACAATAAGTGAAGCAAGCAGAAGTTATAAAAAATGTTGCACAAAAGAAAGTGAACAACAAGGCGTCTAAGAAGTTTCATTGAATTCAAATGTTCATGTTCGTATCTTAATAGCGACCACCATTTTCTGTGAATACATATTTGGTAACATAAAACTGATGGTGAAGAGAGGGAGCGGTCTTTGCAGTTAGCCTAAGACTTTAGTGTGGAATGTATAAAGATCTAGTGGGAGAGTTTTGACACTTACAGTGTTTGGAAGACCTGTCTCTTTAACAGCTCATTAAAGAACGATTTTTCTTCTTTCTCTAGATCAATCTCTCAGTTTCCTCTGCGTTTGTCAGAACAAATCCATTTTTCTAACTGCTAAATAAAGAAAACGAGCCTGACTCCATAGAAATTCAGAAACAGCAAAATACGTTATATTTCGGAGTTGTTTCCCATACCTACTGCTTTGTTCCGTTTCCCTTTATTGTATTTTTCTTGCTAATCAGTCCCTAACTGAAGAAGTGTCATTTGACACCTTCCTCACAGTTCCAGCTATCGTTGGAGCTTCCCCCATACGGTATGACGAAATAGAGCCGCCGCCAGGGGGTGTGTATACAAGTCTGTTGGTACCTGCTCGTTGGTGCCCCTGCTTCTACTGAACCCAGCAGACGTTTGAGTGTACACAGGGAACGTTCGAGCGATATAGCGTGCACAACTATATCGCGAAAGTATCCCGCACATTGCATAAAGGTGTCGCCGTCCGGCACACCAAGGCCTCTGGTCCATAACACTTTAGGATCCGTACCTAAGGAGTCATGGAGTCTTTGGCCACAAGCCACAATTTCGCCACCCTGAACTGGCGATCGCTGTCGAGTGATATCCAAAAAACTGCGCTATCCAGACTTCTGAGCTATTTCCATGCACCGTTTGCTGCTTTGCAGGAAACCCGCCTCAAGGATAGACCCGTCATCAGCGTCGGAAAGTACACCATCTACTGCGGTAACGCTGACGATAGGAGAGTGGGAGGCTGTGCAATAGCTGTAAGGAAGGATTTCAATGGTGTGGTCAAGGAGTTTGGCTCAACGTCGTGCCGGAATGCATTCGTACGACTGCTGGATCACAGAGGATTCAATCTGTGGATAGCGAGTGCTCATGCGCCCACTGAAACCGCCGAAGACAATTCGAAGGATGCGTTTTATGAGGAACTCAATACGTTGCTGGCCAGGATACCTTGTCAACATGCTGTTGTCGTGGGGATTGACGCAAATGCGAAGATGGGACTTGATCAGGAATCCGAAGTACTGGCTAAATGGTTCTACCCAGTGGAGCAAACATCGGACAATGGCTACCGCCTTGTCGACTTTTGTGAACGCAGTGGTCTGATTATTGCATCCACATTCAAGAGGAATCATCGCCGCCATCAGCTTACGTGGCAGGGACCAACCCAGCTATCTCCAGAAGAGCAGCGGAAGCGGAAGATGACAACTTTGAAACTACAGCTTGACTATGTCCTGACGAGGAATATTCCAGTATCGGACATTCGAAGATCTAGAGCTGTGTGTGATGTCGCATTCGATTCGGATCACCGTCCTGTTCTGTTGAACTTCACTGAGAGGATTCATAAGAGGAAGCGAGGGGCTCAGCCTCTCCAGAGGATTGACATGACAAGTCTCAGAGATGAAGAGTGCAGAAGGAATTTTCGACAACGCGTTTCTATTCACATCGGAGTACGGACTAAGAAGAAACTTTGCGGCGCGGACTCTTTCGTCATGTGCATCCAGGACGTTTCGAAAGAGGCACTCCCGATTGTACAGTCTAAGAAGAAGTTCGCCCACGTCTCAGAAGAAACAACATCTACCTACAACAGAGTATGTGCTCTCCGAACTGCAGGAAACTTCGTGGAGGAGAAGCGTCTAAGGACGAAGTTGCGTCGGCAGCTTCGAAGTGACCGCGAGCGAGAGTGGACGTGTAGAGCTAAGGAGTTCGAGAAGGCTTGGGAGGAGAAGAATCCGAGGAAAGCCTACACGTTGCTGCGACAGTATAGCGGGAAGATAAAGAGATGTTCTCCTGTCTTGAACACTACCAATGGAGTTGCAGTTGGTGATGCGACGCTGCCAATATGGAAGGATTACTTCAGTTCACTACTGAATCGTCCAGCGCCATCGGTACCTGAGCTCCCGCATGTTCAGAGAGCACATTACGATGTCAGTGAGGAACCGCCGACTGAGTCTGAAGTTTTGGATTGTGTCCGGAAAATGAAGAATGGAAAGGCAGGTGGAGATGACAACATCAGTGCTGAAATGCTGAAAGCTTTTCCTCCGTCTGGGATTCGTGAAATGACCAACACCATCCGTGCCATATGGATGAGCGAAAGGATACCCGATTCGTGGAGACATGCAATCATCGTACCTCTTCACAAGAAGCTGTCCGTCACGGATCCTAAGAACTACAGAGGAATCTCTCTACTTCGTGTCATGTACAAGGTTTTAGAACGTATCATTCTCGAACGACTTATCAAACATCGTGAAAGAACGACCAGAGATGAGCAACCCGGTTTTCGACCTGGAAGATCGACCATCGACCAAGTGTTCGTCGTGAGAAGAGTAACTGAATCGTGGCAGCGGTATTCGAAGCCATTACAGCTTGCTTTTTTGGACTTTGAAGCCGCGTTTGAGTCTCCTCATCGTGATCGATTGCTCAATGCTATGCGAGCCGAAGGAGTCTCGGAAAAGTATGTTCGGTTAATCGAGGACATGAACAAAGGAACAACAGCAGCAGTTCGTACACCTGTCGGATTTACGTCAGCTTTCGAGGTGAAAACAGGAGTAAGGCAAGGAGCCGTTGCAGGACCTTTTCTTTTCAACTTCGCCGTTGATGACATCATGCGTAGAGTTGCAGAACAGTTTCCTGCGGATGTGATCCTAACACCATCAGGACGCTCCCTTGTCGACCTGGAGTACGCTGACGACATCGTGTTATTCGCTGAAAACAACGCAAAACTGCAAAGGATTGTGAACCTCGTTTCGAAGTATGCCGCAGCCTATGGACTTCGTCTTCGTCCCGACAAATGCAAGCAGATGTGGGTCTCTCAGAGGCCTTCAACAGGAGTTTGTGTGGATGGAAAACGTATCGAACTGGTGGACGATTTCTGTTATTTGAGCTGTTTGCTGAAAAACGATGGTAGTTATGCAGTGGATATTCGACAACGATGTGCGAAAGCTACGTCTGCATTTAATTCTCTAACCAAGTGTTTGTGGTCTACCACCATCGCGAAGGAAGTCAAGTTGCGCGTCTACCTATCCGCTATTCGCCCTATCATGATGTACGGATCGGAGATGTGGGCAGCACCGAAGACGCAGATGGAAAGGTTGGATTGCACGGAGAGAAAGCTTTTTAGGCGTTTGCTTGGATATTTCTGGCCGCGTGTATGCCATAACGAAGACCTTTACAAGGAAATCGACGCAGTACATCAACGCTTGACACGAGGGAGGTGCCAGCATCTCTTAACGCCATCTCAAGCAGCAATGGAAAGTCGACTTCGACTTCTCGGGCATATACTAAGAAGAACGCCGGATCGTCTCGTACAACTCGCTTTAAGAATGCTTCCAAATCCTGTCTGGAAACGGCCACCTGGGCGTAGGCGGAAGTTCTGAACGGATGTGGTTAAAGAGGATTTGAAGTCACTCGGCATCGAAAGGCAGTTCAGGCGCGATGTTTCGTTTCGCAGGAAATGGAATAGTGACAGCTGGATGGAATGTGTTCAAATTGTGGCTGAAGACCGTGAAAAATGGACACGGCTGACTACTAGGACGGCACACCTCGGTGATGACCGCGTCAGGCGAAAGCCAACAGATTAAGTCAAGTAAGTCAAGAGCCGCCGCCGCCCGCAGCTGGCAGCCTGCCACTCTATCCATGCAGAGACACTAGACGACGATGACGCCAGCCGCGCTCGATACCACTTCGCAGCAGCCGCAGCTCGGTCGGGTGGTAGGCTCCGTTCATAGCAGACGACCAGCGTCAAGGCGTCGGAGCATCATGCGCCAGCGCTCAAACGCTGACGCATGACGCTCGACGGCTGGCGCATTCAACGTGTCCGAGGACGGCACGTGGTTAACGATTGTATCGATAATATTAGTGACAGCCGTTACGGTCAATATGCCTCCACTGTCAGAGGCCGGGATCATACTTCTCGCGACCGACGACGGCGACAGTACACATCAGGCATATCGATTTTCGGTCGATACAGATGGTAAACATTGCGTCGCGTCGCTCGTCGCTGAAAGTATGATCCCGGCCAGAGACTGGCCTGCTGCAGTGGTCGCTGGGGAGTCAGATCAATAACAAATGCTGAAGATGCGAACCCCCAGCGTCACTTTACGGTCACTTGACGCTAGGACGTCTGCTATGGACGGAGCCGTAAGGGGTTGAGCAGAGTGCCATCAGAGAGCGGCGCGGCATGATGATGGAGAGCCGTATTGATAGATCGCGGCGATCTATCAATACGGCTCTCCATCATCAGGCCGCATAGCGCCCTTTTGGCACTCTGCTCAACCCCTAAGTGTCCCGTAATCTTATCCAGCCCACCTCCCAATCGACTCATTTGCCGTGAGACAGATTTTAGCATTGGAGCGCGCTTTTTGCGCTAGCCTTCCATGCTCCTCAAAAGCATCAATATCACAACTTCCCAGAATTTCTCCATCGTAGGGCTAATTTTAAGGGTAGAACAGTTCAAATAACATGTATAATTAGTTTCGATATAGTTTGACGTTGACTGACTTTGCTAGTGAACGAAAATGTCGAAGGGGCCCATGAAAAAATCTTCATTTGTTAAGAAAAGTCAATCGGAACACACTGTAAAATTGAAATCAAATTCGCGCGAAAATCTTTTTTTTTACGTTTTTCTGCGTTTCGAGGCCTCGCCCATGCCATTTTCAGTTTCTTCTGCGTGCGGAGTTGATGACTGGTGAGAACTGATGGCGGATCCTCATCTTTAACCCCGTCCAACCTCACAACATTACGTTTTTGACGCGCCGAAGCTCATTGGTGTGTTCTACCGGGCTCGCTCATGAAATTGAGCCTGAAAATGGAAATATGCTCCCAGCGCGCACGATGCCTTTGAGTAAAAATCCAGTTATGTGCTTCATATGCCATCTATAAAAAAAGACACATCGCTTATATTAAATCATTATACCAATTAGAGGGCCCTGAAAGCGTTTAAAAAATGTTTCAGATTTGACATAAAATCCTTCCAGATGGGTTATTTAGGCCGCTGATCACGAATCTGGAATTCACTTGTTAAATTTCCCGAAGTTTCCGACTTGATTAGTTCGAAGCTCATTCAGGGAAAATTTGATGACCAATTGCGACTTTAGACGATTCCCGGAGTGCTACGATAGATATGACTCAAAATGTGTCTCTATTAATTATTTGGAGTGCTGAGCACGAATCTGATGTCTGTATAACAATTTTAGTCAGATTACGGTAGATTACAGTGGGTATACGGTAGTTTGGTCAATTCTCAGATTTGACTCTTAATCGGTAGTACCCTAACCTTGCCGACAGGCTTTGAAAAATGCTTATAACTTTTTTTAAAGTGGTTTTAGGCAGCTGCCAAAACCATAATCGGGTTCTGGAAAAGTATGGTACATTTCATCCGGAATGACCAGGCTCACTAAAATTAGTTCCCTTATTAGATTTCATGCTCCACTCGAGATTTTCTATTTTAATGAAATGAAATGAGTGCATTCGATAGGCGTGCGAATGATTGCGGCTTTAATTGTTCCATTCTCTGTCTTGTTTAGTCCTATAATTAAACCCAGTGGCCAACTTCCTCGCGGCAGTGAGTCATCGGCTACGATGACGACATCATTGATCGATGGCATGTGCGGGGTCGATCTTCCCTGACGAATCCTCTGCTGGTTGCGTTCAACGATGGCAAGCAAGTAATCTGGGGTGGTAGTAATTCGGGTGTTAAACGCGAGTTAACAGGAGTTAAATTCGCGTTAAACGGGACTTTAACCACACCAGATTGTAATGATAACTCTTGATAGTTAAGAGAGAACTCGCTCTAGTTTCACCCTAACATCCCCCAGTGGTAGGCCTCTTATACACTTTCAATGAAAACGCCTCGAAAAAGCGACAATTGTAACCTTTGTTACGAAAAATAGCCTTTTCAAAACGTTTTCACGTCTGTTTTTTCTCTAAAATTCCGACATGTGGCATCCTCGCGGTAAGTTCGCGTTTAACATACTCTCGTAGACAGCACGGAAATAGTGCTGAAATGCGAGAGGAACTGGCGGTTAACGAAAAACTCCTCCCGAGGAGTTTTCGGATGCGGTTAGCAAGATACAGTAGGAACAGTTTTGACCATCTCTACTGAGGGCAAGTGCGAGTTTAATTAATGCAGAGGGTTAAGGAAGTTTGATAGCACTATCAGCCATTTTGATTCAGGACGTCAGCCTATGTTTAAAACTGATAGGTGTTGCAAAGGATAGTCATTAACGGCTTCCGCCAGGGAAACGGGCGATGAGGGATCAAAAACAAAGCAGGGATCATTGCTGAAACACGTTGGCCGTCTTTTTTGGTGGCACTAATCAATCCCTTCCAATCAGCTGTTAATTTTTTTGGCGAGCGCCGACACTTCTCCCGCTTTTGTTTATTTTCTTCCGAAATTCATTCGCTTCGCTATTATCAGGTTAGTTTCATTTTCATAATTCATTGCATAGCACAGGCTATGAGCAGTATGTAGTAAATTATTTGCTTGCTCGCGTTTCTAAAGGGTTTCCACAACTTTTTTAGTGCAAAAAAGTGAAAATTTTCCAAGCGACTGCTTTTCAAGTGATTTGATGCTTTAGTAATGTTTAATCAGTGGCCGTATTAAAGAAAGTTTTCGAGCGGGAAGGGGCGTGACCGGGTAGGTAACGCACCTACCCGGTCACGCCCCCTATCTGAGATTGAACAACCGACTCTATGAAGTGTTCAAAAATATCAAGGGGAAGACTGCGACGCAGGCACGCGACGCGCCTTCACAGAGGCGCGAAACGCAGAAATTTGAATAAGCATAGCGACGTTCATACGCCCTCACGATGCCATTAACAAGTGTGCGGGACCCATTTAAGAGTGCGCCGGACGCCGGATAAAGTGTACGTGACCCATGTAGGCGTGCGTCGGACGCCATAGAAAGTGTGCGGGACCCATTTAAGAGTGCGCCGGACGCCATAGAAAGTCTACGGGACCCATGTAAGAGTGCGCCGGACGCCATAGAAAGTTTACGGGACCCATGTAAGAGCGCGTCGGACGCCATAGAAAGAGTACGGGACCCATGTAAGAGTGCGCCGGATGCCATAGAAAGTCTACGGGACCCATGTAAGAGCGCTTCGGACGCCGGATAAAGTGTACCGGACTCATGTAGGCATGCGTCTGATGCCATAGAAAGTCTACGGGACCCATGTAAGAGTGCGCCGGACGCCATAGAAAGTCTACGGGACCCATGTAAGAGTGCGCCGGATGCCATAGAAAGTCTACGGGACCCATGTAAGAGCGCTTCGGACGCCATAGAAAGTGTACGGGACCCATGTAAGAGTGCGCCGGACGCCATAGAAAGTCTACGGGACCCATGTAAGAGTGCGCCGGATGCCATAGAAAGTCTACGGACCCATGTAAGAGCGCTTTGGACGCCAGATAAAGTGTACGGGACTCATATAAGAGCGCGTCGGACGCCATAGAAAGTGTACGGGACCCATGTAGGCGTGCGTCTGACGCCATAGAAAGTCTACGGGACCCATGTAAGAGTGCGCCGGACGCCATAGAAAGTCTACGGGACCCGTGTAAGAGCGCTTCGTACGCCATAGAAAGTGTACGGGACCCATGTAGCGTGCGCCGGACGCCATTGAAAGTGCACGGGACCCATGTAAGAGTGCGCCGAACGCCATTGAAAGTGCACGGGACCCATGTAGGCGTGCGCCGGACGCCGGATAAAGTGTACGGGGCCCATGTAAGAGTGCGCCGGACGCCGGATAAAGTCTACGGGACACATGTAAGAGTGCGCCGGACGCCATAGAAAGTCTACGAGACCCATGCAAGAGTGCGCCGGACGCCGGATAAAGTGTACGGGACCCATGTAAGAGTGCGCCGGACGCCGGATAAAGTGTACCCGGGACCCATGTAAGAGTGCGCCGGATGCCATAGAAAGTGTACGGGACCCATGTAAGAGTGCGCCGGACGCCATAGAAAGTGTACGGGACCCATGTAAGAGCGCTTCGGACGCCGGATAAAGTGTACCGGACTCCTGTAGGCATGCGTCTGATGCCATAGAAAGTCTACGGGACCCATGTAAGAGTGCGCCGGACGCCATAGAAAGTCTACGGGACCCATGTAAGAGTGCGTCGGATGCCATAGAAAGTCTACGGGACCCATGTAAGAGCGCTTCGGACGCCATAGAAAGTGTACGGGACCCATGTAAGAGTGCGCCGGACGCCATAGAAAGTGTACGGGACCCATGTAAGAGTGCGCCGGACGCTATAGAAAGTCTACGGGACCCATGTAGGCGTGCGTCGGACGCCATTGAAAGTGCACGGGACCCATGTAAGAGTGCGCCGGACGCCGGATAAAGTGTACGGGACCCATGTAAGAGTGCGCCGGACGCCGGATAAAGTGTACGGGACCCATGTAAGAGTGCGCCGGACGCCATAGAAAGTTTACGGGACCCATGTAAGAGCGCGTCGGACGCCATAGAAAGTGTACGGGACCCATGTAAGAGCGCTTCGGACGCCGGATAAAGTGTACCGGACTCATGTAGGCATGCGTCTGATGCCATAGAAAGTCTACGGGACCCATGTAAGAGTGCGCCGGATGCCATAGAAAGTCTACGGGACCCATGTAAGAGCGCTTCGGACGCCATAGAAAGTGTACGGGACCCATGTAAGAGTGCGCCGGACGCCATAGAAAGTGTACGGGACCCATGTAAGAGTGCGCCGGACGCCATAGAAAGTCTACGGGACCCATGTAAGAGTGCGCCGGATGCCATAGAAAGTCTACGGGACCCATGTAAGAGCGCTTTGGACGCCAGATAAAGTGTACGGGACTCATATAAGAGCGCGTCGGACGCCATAGAAAGTGTACGGGACCCATGTAAGAGTGCGCCGGACGCCATAGAAAGTGTACGGGACCCATGTAAGAGCGCTTCGGACGCCGGATAAAGTGTACCGGACTCATGTAGGCATGCGTCTGATGCCATAGAAAGTCTACGGGACCCATGTAAGAGTGCGCCGGACGCCATAGAAAGTCTACGGGACCCATGTAAGAGTGCGTCGGATGCCATAGAAAGTCTACGGGACCCATGTAAGAGCGCTTCGGACGCCATAGAAAGTGTACGGGACCCATGTAAGAGTGCGCCGGACGCCATAGAAAGTGTATGGGACCCATGTAAGAGTGCGCCGGACGCCATAGAAAGTTTACGGGACCCATGTAGGCGTGCGTCGGACGCCATTGAAAGTGCACGGGACCCATGTAAGAGTGCGCCGGACGCCGGATAAAGTGTACGGGACCCATGTAAGAGCGCTTCGGACGCCGGATAAAGTGTACCGGACTCATGTAGGCATGCGTCTGATGCCATAGAAAGTCTACGGGACCCATGTAAGAGTGCGCCGGACGCCATAGAAAGTCTACGGGACCCATGTAAGAGTGCGCCGGATGCCATAGAAAGTCTACGGGACCCATGTAAGAGCGCTTCGGACGCCATAGAAAGTGTACGGGACCCATGTAAGAGTGCGCCGGACGCCATAGAAAGTCTACGGGACCCATGTAAGAGTGCGCCGGATGCCATAGAAAGTCTACGGGACCCATGTAAGAGCGCTTTGGACGCCAGATAAAGTGTACGGGACCCATGTAAGAGTGCGCCGGACGCCATAGAAAGTCTACGGGACCCATGTAAGAGTGCGCCGGATGCCATAGAAAGTCTACGGGACCCATGTAAGAGCGCTTTGGACGCCAGATAAAGTGTACGGGACTCATATAAGAGCGCGTCGGACGCCATAGAAAGTGCACGGGACCCATGTAAGAGTGCGCCGAACGCCATTGAAAGTGCACGGGACCCATGTAGGCGTGCGCCGGACGCCGGATAAAGTGTACGGGGCCCATGTAAGAGTGCGCCGGACGCCGGATAAAGTCTACGGGACACATGTAAGAGTGCGCCGGACGCCATAGAAAGTCTACGAGACCCATGCAAGAGTGCACCGGACGCCGGATAAAGTGTACGGGACCCATGTAAGAGTGCGCCGGACGCCGGATAAAGTGTACGGGACCCATGTAAGAGTGCGCCGGATGCCATAAAAAGTGTACGGGACCCATGTAAGAGTGCGCCGGACGCCATAGAAAGTGTACGGGACCCATGTAAGAGCGCTTCGGACGCCGGATAAAGTGTACCGGACTCATGTAGGCATGCGTCTGATGCCATAGAAAGTCTACGGGACCCATGTAGGCGTGCGTCTGACGCCATAGAAAGTCTACGGGACCCATGTGAGAGTGCGCCGGACGCCATAGAAAGTCTACGGGACCCGTGTAAGAGCGCTTCGTACGCCATAGAAAGTGTACGGGACCCATGTAAGCGTGCGCCGGACGCCATTGAAAGTGCACGGGACCCATGTAAGAGTGCGCCGAACGCCATTGAAAGTGCACGGGACCCATGTAGGCGTGCGCCGGACGCCGGATAAAGTGTACGGGGCCCATGTAAGAGTGCGCCGGACGCCGGATAAAGTCTACGGGACACATGTAAGAGTGCGCCGGACGCCATAGAAAGTCTACGAGACCCATGCAAGAGTGCACCGGACGCCGGATAAAGTGTACGGGACCCATGTAAGAGTGCGCCGGACGCCGGATAAAGTGTACGGGACCCATGTAAGAGTGCGCCGGATGCCATAAAAAGTGTACGGGACCCATGTAAGAGTGCGCCGGACGCCATAGAAAGTGTACGGGACCCATGTAAGAGCGCTTCGGACGCCGGATAAAGTGTACCGGACTCATGTAGGCATGCGTCTGATGCCATAGAAAGTCTACGGGACCCATGTAAGAGTGCGCCGGACGCCATAGAAAGTCTACGGGACCCATGTAAGAGTGCGTCGGATGCCATAGAAAGTCTACGGGACCCATGTAAGAGCGCTTCGGACGCCATAGAAAGTGTAGGGGACCCATGTAAGAGTGCGCCGGACGCCATAGAAAGTGTATGGGACCCATGTAAGAGTGCGCCGGACGCCATAGAAAGTTTACGGGACCCATGTAAGAGCGCGTCGGACGCCATAGAAAGAGTACGGGACCCATGTAAGAGTGCCCCGGATGCCATAGAAAGTCTACGGGACCCATGTAAGAGCGCTTCGGACGCCGGATAAAGTGTACCGGACTCATGTAGGCATGCGTCTGATGCCATAGAAAGTCTACGGGACCCATGTAAGAGTGCGCCGGACGCCATAGAAAGTCTACGGGACCCATGTAAGAGTGCGCCGGATGCCATAGAAAGTCTACGGGACCCATGTAAGAGCGCTTCGGACGCCATAGAAAGTGTACGGGACCCATGTAAGAGTGCGCCGGACGCCATAGAAAGTCTACGGGACCCATGTAAGAGTGCGCCGGATGCCATAGAAAGTCTACGGGACCCATGTAAGAGCGCTTTGGACGCCAGATAAAGTGTACGGGACTCATATAAGAGCGCGTCGGACGCCATAGAAAGTGTACGGGACCCATGTAGGCGTGCGTCTGACGCCATAGAAAGTCTACGGGACCCATGTAAGAGTGCGCCGGACGCCATAGAAAGTCTACGGGACCCGTGTAAGAGCGCTTCGTACGCCATAGAAAGTGTACGGGACCCATGTAAGCGTGCGCCGGACGCCATTGAAAGTGCACGGGACCCATGTAAGAGTGCGCCGAACGCCATTGAAAGTGCACGGGACCCATGTAGGCGTGCGCCGGACGCCGGATAAAGTGTACGGGGCCCATGTAAGAGTGCGCCGGACGCCGGATAAAGTCTACGGGACACATGTAAGAGTGCGCCGGACGCCATAGAAAGTCTACGAGACCCATGCAAGAGTGCGCCGGACGCCGGATAAAGTGTACGGGACCCATGTAAGAGTGCGCCGGACGCCGGATAAAGTGTACGGGACCCATGTAAGAGTGCGCCGGATGCCATAGAAAGTGTACGGGACCCATGTAAGAGTGCGCCGGACGCCATAGAAAGTGTACGGGACCCATGTAAGAGCGCTTCGGACGCCGGATAAAGTGTACCGGACTCATGTAGGCATGCGTCTGATGCCATAGAAAGTCTACGGGACCCATGTGAGAGTGCGCCGGACGCCATAGAAAGTCTACGGGACCCATGTAAGAGTGCGTCGGATGCCATAGAAAGTCTACGGGACCCATGTAAGAGCGCTTCGGACGCCATAGAAAGTGTACGGGACCCATGTAAGAGTGCGCCGGACGCCATAGAAAGTGTACGGGACCCATGTAAGAGTGCGCCGGACGCTATAGAAAGTCTACGGGACCCATGTAGGCGTGCGTCGGACGCCATAGAAAGTGTACGGGACCCATGTAAGCGTGCGCCAGACGCAGGATAAAGTGTACGGGACCCATGTAAGAGTGCGCCGGACGCCGGATAAAGAGTATGGGACCCATCTAAAAGTGCACCAGATGCCATAGAAAGTGTACGGGACACATGTAAGCGTGCGCCGGACGCCATAGAAAGTGTACGGGACCCATGTAAGAGCGCTTCGGACGCCGGATAAAGTGTACCGGACTCATGTAGGCATGCGTCTGATGCCATAGCAAGTCTACGGGACCCATGTAAGAGTGCGACGGACGCCATAGAAAGTCTACGGGACCCATATAAGAGTGCGCCGGATGCCATAGAAAGTCTACGGGACCCATGTAGGCGTGCGTCTGACAGCCATAGAAAGTCTACGGGACCCATGTAAGTGTGCGCTGGACGCCATAGAAAGTCTACGGGACCAGTGTAAGAGTGCGCCGGACGCCATATAAAGTCTACGGGACACATGTAAGCGTGCGCCGGACGCCATTTAAAGTGCACGGGACCCATGTAAGAGTGCGCCGGACGCCATTGAAAGTGCACGGGACCCATGTAGGCGTGCGCCGGACGCCGGATAAAGTGTACGGGACCCATGTAAGAGTGCGCCGGACGCCGGATAAAGTCTACGGGACACATGTAAGAGTGCGCGGGACGCCATAGAAAGTCTACGGGACCCATGCAAGAGTGCGCCGGACGCCGGATAAAGTGTACGGGACCCATGTAAGAGTGCGCCGGACGCCGGATAAAGTGTACGGGACCCATGTAAGAGTGCGCCGGATGCCATAGAAAGTGTACGGGACCCATGTAAGAGTGCGCCGGACGCAATAGAAAGTGTACGGGACCCATGTAAGAGTGCGCCGGACGCCGGATAAAGTCTTCGGGACCCATGCAAGAGTGCGCCGGATGCCATAGAAAGTCTACGGAACCCATGTAAGAGCGCTTCGGACGCCATAGAAAGTGTACGGGACCCATGTAAGAGTGCGCCGGACGCCATAGAAAGTGTACGGGACACATGTAAGAGTGCGCCGGACGCCGGATAAAGTGTACGGGACCCATGTAAGAGTGCGCCGGACGCAGGATAAAGTGTACGGGACCCATGTAAGAGTGCGCCGGATGCCATTGAAAGTGCACAGGACCACTGTAAGCCTGCGCCGGACGCCATTGAAAGTCTACGGGACCCATGTAAGAGTGCGCCGGATAAAGTGTACGGGACCCATGTAAGAGTGCGCCGGAAGCCGGATAAAGTGTACGAGACCCTTGTAAGAGTGCGCCGGACGCCATAGAAAGTCTACGAGACCCGTGTAAGAGCGCTTCGGACGCCATATAAAGTGTACGGGACCCATGTAAGAGTGCGCCGAACGCCATAGAAAGTCTACGGGACCCATGTAGGCGTGCGTCGGACGCCATTGAAAGTGCACGGGACCCATGTAAGAGTGCGCCGGACGCCGGATAAAGTGTACGGGACCCATGTAGGCGTGCGTCTGAGGCCATTGAAAGTCTACGGGACCCATGTAGGCGTGCGTCGCACGCCGGATAAAAAACGATATGTAACGAAAACGAACAAAATATCAACGGGAAAGCTGCGACGCAGGCACGCGACGCGCGTTCACGGAGGCGCGATACACAGAATTTTGAAAAAGCACTGCCACGCCCATTCATCTGACGCCCTCACTTGACTTACTTGACTTAATCGGTTGGCTTTCGCCTGACGCGGTCATTCCGCATCTTCACCGAGGTGTGCCGTCCTAGTAGTCAGCCGTGTCCATTTTTCACGGTCTTCAGCCACAATTTGAACACATTCCATCCAGCTGTCACTATTCCATTTCCTGCGAAACGAAACATCGCGCCTGAACTGTCTTTCGATGCCGAGTGACTTTAAATCCTCTTTAACCACATCCGTCCAGAACTTTCGCCTACGCCCAGGTGGCCGTTTCCAGACAGGATTTGGAAGCATTTTTAAAGCGTGTTGTACGAGACGATCCGGCGTTCTTCTTAGTATATGCCCGAGCAGTCGAAGTCGACTTTCCATTGCTGCTTGAGATGGCGTTAGGAGATGCTGGCACCTCCCTCGTGTCAAGCGTTGATGTACTGCGTCGATTTCCTTGTAAAGGTCTTCGTTATGGCATACACGCGGCCAGAAATATCCAAGCAAACGCCTAAAAGCTTCCTCTCCGTGCAATCCAACCTTTCCATCTGCGTTTTCGGTGCTGCCCACGTCTCCGATCCGTACATCATGATAGGGCGAATAGCGGATAGGTAGACGCGCAACTTGACTTCCTTCGCGATGGTGGTAGACCACAAACACTTGGTTAGAGAATTGAATGCAGACGTAGCTTTCGCACATCGTTGTCGAATATCCGCTGCATAACTACCATCGTTCTTCAGCAAACAGCCCAAATAACAGAAATCGTCCACCAGTTCGATACGTTGTCCGTCCACACAAACTCCAGTTGAAGGCCTCTGAGAGACCCACATCTGCTTGCATTTGTCGGGACGAAGACGAAGTCCATAGGCTGCGGCATACTTCGAAACGAGGTTCACAATCCTTTGCAGTTTTGCGTTGTTTTCAGCGAATAACACAATGTCGTCGGCGTACTCCAGGTCGACAAGGAGCGTCCTGATGGTGTTAGGATCACATCCGCAGGAAACTGTTCTGGAACTCTACGCATGATGTCATCAACGGCGAAGTTGAAAAGAAAAGGTCCTGCAACGGCTCCTTGCCTTACTCCTGTTTTCACCTCGAAAGCTGACGTAAATCCGACAGGTGTACGAACTGCTGCTGTTGTTCCTTTGTTCATGTCCTCGATTAACCGAACATACTTTTCCGGGACTCCATCTGCTCGCAGAGCATTGAGCAATCGATCACGATGAGGAGAGTCGAACGCGGCTTCAAAGTCCAAAAAAGCAAGCTGTAATGGTTTCGAAAACCGCTGCCACGATTCAATTACTCTTCTCACGACGAACACTTGGTCGATGGTCGATCTTCCAGGTCGAAAACCGGCTTGCTCATCTCTGGTCGTTCCTTCACGATGTTTGATAAGTCGCTCGAGAATGATACGTTCTAAAACCTTGTACATGACACGAAGTAGAGAGATTCCTCTGTAGTTCTTAGGATCCGTGACGGATAGCTTCTTGTGAAGAGGTACGATGATCGCATGTCTCCACGAATCGGGTATCCTTTCGCTCATCCATATGGCACGGATGGTGTTGGTCATTTCACGAATCCCAGACGGAGGAAGAGCTTTCAGCATTTCAGCAGTGATGTTGTCATCTCCACCTGCCTTTCCATTCTTCATTTTCCGGACACAATCCAAAACTTCAGACTCAGTCGGCGGTTCCTCACTGACATCGTAATGTGCTCTCTGAACATGCGGGAGCTCAGGTACTGATGGCGCTGGACGATTCAGTAGTGAACTGAAGTAATCCTTCCATATTGGCAGCGTCGCATCACCAACTGCAACTCCATTGGTAGTGTTCAAGACAGGAGAACATCTCTTCATCTTCCCGCTATACTGTCGCAGCAACGTGTAGGCTTTCCTCGGATTCTTCTCCTCCCAAGCCTTCTCGAACTCCTTAGCTCTACACGTCCACTCTCGTTCGCGGTCACTTTGAAGTTGCCGACGCAACTTCCTCCTCAGACGCTTCTCCTCCACGAAGTTTCCTGCAGTTCGGAGAGCACATACTCTGTTGTAGGTAGATGTTGTTTCTTCTGGAACGTAGGCGAACTTCTTCTTAGGCTGTACAACCGGGAGTGCCTCTTTCGAAGCGTCCTGGATGCATTTGACAAAAGAATCCGCGTCGCAAAGTTTCTTCTTAGTCCGTACTCCGATGTGAATAGAAACGCGTTGTCGGAAATTCCTTCTGCACTCTTCATCTCTGAGACTTGTCATGTCAATCCTCTGGAGAGGCTGAGCCCCTCGCTTCCTCTTATGAATCCTCGCAGTGAAGTTCAACAGAACAGGACGGTGATCCGAATCGAATGCGACATCCCACACAGCTCTAGATCTTCGAATGTCCGATACTGGAATATTCCTCGTCAGGACATAGTCAAGCTGTAGTTTCAAAGTTGTCATCTTCCGCTTCCGCTGCTCTTCTGGAGATAGCCGGGTTGGTCCCTGCCACGTAAGCTGATGGCGGCGATGATTCCTCTTGAATGTCGATGCAATAATCAGACCACTGCGTTCACAAAAGTCGACAAGGCGGTAGCCATTGTCCGATGTTTGCTCCACTGGGTAGAACCATTTACCGAGTACTTCGGATTCCTGATCAAGTCCCATCTTCGCATTTGCGTCAATCCCCACGACAACAGCATGTTGACAAGGTATCCTGGCCAGCAACGTATTGAGTTCCTCATAAAACGCATCCTTCGAATTGTCTTCGGCGGTTTCAGTGGGCGCATGAGCACTCACTATCCACAGATTGAATCCTCTGTGATCCCGCAGTCGTACGAATGCATTCCGACACGACGTTGAGCCGAACTCCTTGACCATACCATTGAAATCCTTCCTTACAGCTATTGCACAGCCTCCCACTCTCCTATCATCAGCGTTACCGCAGTAGATGGTGTACTTTCCGACGCTGATGACGGGTCTATCCTTGAGGCGGGTTTCCTGCAAAGCAGCAAACGGTGCATGGAAATAGCTCAGAAGTCTGGATAGCGCAGTTTTTTGGATATCACTCGACAGCGATCGCCAGTTCAGGGTGGCGAAATTGTGGCTTGTGGCCAAAGACTCCATGACTCCTTAGGTACGGATCCTAAAGTGTTATGGACCAGAGGCCTTGGTGTGCCGGACGGCGACACCTTTATGCAATGTGCGGGATACTTTCGCGATATAGTTGTGCACGCTATATCGCTCGAACGTTCCCTGTGTACACTCAAACGTCTGCTGGGTTCAGTAGAAGCAGGGGCACCAACGAGCAGGTACCAACAGACTTGTATACACACCCCCACGCCCTCACTATGCCATTAATACCTGCCATTATCCTTTGTCATTCTTTTTTCGCTTTAATCTTCATAGTGTCCACATTTCTGGCGTATGCATTCGAGTTTTTCAGTTGTTATGGAATGTTCAGTTGTAGCTCACGGAGCTTGACCTTCTGGATCCTGGCAATGCGTCAGCAGTGGATTGAGGTAGTCGTTGCGGGACCACAGCCGCTTGTCGGCGGCGCACCAATAGGCCTACCATCGCTGTTCTGAAAATGGAAGGCGCTCAAGATTCTTCCCGTGGATTTCCCTGAGCTTCGGGACTTGATAGGGTACACAGTCACTACAGTAGCAAAATTAAAACGTATTATCACTAACGTTCGGTGGATAGCTCGTTAATGTATCTCGACACAATTCGTCGACTATTTCTGAAAATTGGATTGATTTTCAGGGCAGTTTTCTAGCTTTATGTGTCATCTGTCGAGGACTGAATATTGAGCTTGCATTTCAAAGTAATTGTGATCGAAAATTCCACAATAGCTCTAGTTAGAGAGGGTTATCACCTTCACAACTTTTTTTTGAGAGGCCAAAGATGTCAGTGATGAATGGTATAAAAAAAGCACTTCTATTTCCTTATGGATGAAAACTGATCGAATGATGTGCGGATTTGCACTGCGAAGGCTGAAAGTGAGTCTGCGAAGCGCGGCTGTGGTCCCGCAACGACTACCTCAACTTATTGCTGGCGCACTGCCGGGAGAAAGGTCAAGCTTCGTTAGGCTCCCTCTGGCAAACGGGGTAGCAGCAAGGGCGGTAGGTCCGCCTTTAATCCCACCCCTCCGAAGGTTCAGGAGCAAGTCTAGAGCGGCGGCCTTGCTGCCGTGAAAATTCTGATTGGTCAGCTGCGGAAGTGGGCGGAGACTGGGCGGGGACAGATATCCGCCCTTGGTCCTGCGAGCGAGCGAGCTTGGAGATGTCCGCCCTTGGACCTGCAGCGCGAGAATCGACGCAAACGCTCCACCCTCCTCGTCTGCTATTGGTCGAATTCAAATGCCGCTTCGCGCAATGGACCTGTCGACAGCATCGATCAGTCAAAATTCAACCAGACGGCTTCCGGCCGCCTTTTTTCATTCTTTTTTTTATTTCTCATGAATTTTTGCTGGATTTCTAAGTATTTGCCAGCTAATCACGGGAAGAGTGCATTTAACTGTTTGAATGCGTGGGCTGAGCAGTTTGTCTGATCTACTTGTCATTTTCTGCCATGAAGGCGCTTTGCGTTTTGTTTTCAATGTGAATATGGATTCGAATATGGACTAGTGTTGTGTGTTACGGTTCGCAGATTTCCGCGTGTACGATTTTGCATATTTTTATCATTGCGCCTGTATAAAATATGTGCCTCTCTTCATCTCCTCCATAGTCAAGCGCTAGAAAAACGTCAGGGCTACGCCATTTTGAACTCTCACGGGTACGGTTTACGATTTTAAGAAGTCTTTCTCAGAAAAACCGTTTGCAGATAGGAAAATTTTTCACATCCTTTTTTCTAATTCGTTTTCCCAGCTTGTGAACATTTTGAAGATATCTTGCCGCTGAAAAATTGAAATCTCACTCCTGATTTGCTGTTTTCTGCTCGTTAATCTCTTCATCCGGGTTTACTTGAGTTTGAAATGTTTGGTGTTGCATAACTGAAAATATTTCCCACTTATCGGAATTCTCATGACCTTTTGCCAATTATTTCGGAATTTCAAAATTTTTGTGAATGTTTTAATGAGGGAATCAAAAATGTTGTGAATTAAAGTCTGTCTGAATGAGAGTGTCTGCCCAGGCGGTCGGCGTGCGTGTCGAACGGAAGTCGAGAGGGCATTTGTTGAGCTACGTGACGACCGTTCAACACACACGCCGACCGCTTGGGCGGACCTTATCATTCGGGCAGACCTTACATGTACTGTTCAGAAATGTTGTTTAATGTTTAACTCTGTTTTCGTAGCTTCTGGAGTTTTATCGTGTTACACCGCATTTCCATTTCTCATGTCTGAAAACTGCCGTGATTGCGAGGTTGTCGTTGACTATTTCCAGAATGCTTTCCTGCAGACTGATGCCGGCTGGAGAGGTGTTGGATGTTGAGATCGTGGAGGATAGGCCACGTGCTGCACAAGTTCTCCGTTACTTGTGGATATTTGCATTTGTTAGTACTTGTAGTTTTTATTATGTGTTGCTCCAGAATTCTTTAGCGGGCTCACTCAAGAGCCAGGTTGTAATGGAGCGATTTGGATTTACGGCGAATTCAAAAGGCCGCTCTGATACAACCTGGTCTTGGGTGAGACCGCTAAAAAGAATTTTTGAGCAGTACGGGTGTTGGAGAAATCGCTTTCAAGGGCGTATTAGGACAGGAGGAAGGATGAATATGAAAATTTGCGGCAGTAAGGGCGTAGTGTCAGGATGGACGAGCGGCCCTAGCAAGGCCGGTCACCGCCCGTGCAAGGCTAGCCACCTGCCTTTCCCCTCGGACTGAAATGGCTGGTTTTCCCTGAAGTGTACTGCTTTGAACGGACGGAGCACGGACGGAGGTTCCGCCCCAAACACGCCCCTTTTCCACTATCAAGGGTGGGGCTCGAACCGTGAACCTGCCCTGCGCCCTCCTTCCTGGTGCCCCGTTTGCCAGAGCCGTCCATACGTGGCGAGGGCGTGCGATTACGCAAAATCGATGGTCATCGTGGGCACACGATTCACTAGCCGCTCACAGGCGCTCCTTCTTGCGCGCCCTCGCCTGCTCGTTCTCGCGCGCTTACGCCAGCACTACGAAGCAAGCAGCAAGTTTCAAGCTTACTGTTCCATTACTGGAGCACGTGACATTAAACCTGGTGCAAAACTACTGACTTTGTTTTCAGTCGAAAATCGTGGGAAATCATCAGCCGTTGCGCCGACTCGAGCGATTGATCACAAGATCAAACGTTTTCAATCGAATCGACACGGAGTAGGGGTGTTCGCCTGTGTTCATCTGCGTGCACGGGCTGCTCCAGTGTTGAGGAGCATCGAGAGGCGAACAACAGCGGGAACGCCCGCTCTCGCCACGTATGGACGCTACCTCAGCTACAACATTATTTCATTTTTGGTTCCGCGCTTTTGCCCTTGTTTACTCAAGGTGTTTAAAATTTCAGGATCCCATCAATACGACGTCAGTAATTCGAATTTCGCTATGGTCCTGAAGAGTATTTTTAGTTGAGAAGGTATGGTTTCTCCCACATCCACATACGTATTAGTTTCTTATTTTTTGACATGTATTTCCCTTTTCATATTTCTTCCGATTCTTTAACTCTGGGATTGCTTGTTTTTCAGGTCAAAATTTCTGTGCTCATGATCTCTTATCAATGCATGCTAGCAACTAACAATACATATCCAGCTAGTCAGGGGTGAGTATTTCAATTCATAAATGCATGTGTTGATAAAAAAGAAAAGATGGAGCTGTTTCCGATATTGGGGGGTTGTAAAGTTTTCGCACCCACGTCGAAATTTTGTTAATTCAGGGGTTCCTAGCCTTTGGGAGGATAAACCAAGAAACCTTTTATGTACATGCATGCTAGAAATTAGTAAAATCCCAAATGTACAGTACGTCCGAAGTCAGTCCAACAATCCGAAGGCGGCGTTCTTTATCACCCCGAACAAGCCAGTAACGGTCAAAATTTCCAAGGGCTACCCCTGATCCACAGTACCCCAATTCGCGGCGGGACCAGCATGGATTCTTGGCACACTTGATCGATCGATATGTCCAATAATTCCCTGCTTGCAGCCGCTTCTCTTGTGAAGTCGCTCAAGCATAAGCAATTCACGCAGGGTCATACTCTGCATGGTGTTTCCAATAAAGGGCCTTGAAAACAGATGAAATAAAGCTAAAATAACATACTGAATTGAAGAGAAGCAAATTTGAAGTTGGTCAATTCGCTTTTTTTTCGAAGCAGTACAGAAGAGTAAAATGATTGAAATGTGTGAAAAATATCATTGACCACGGAAAAGAACTTCTTGTTCGAGTTTTGCCTAAATATTTCTGCTATCTACGAGCAAACATAGATTCGGTCGATAAAATGGCGTCACATACGAGAAAGTGGCCCTGCAGACAGAATTTCAGCTGTTTTCAAAAAAAAAAAACGTCTAATTTTAACAGTTTTCCACTGTGATGACGAATATATGAGGCATATTGATCGAACAACCGTGCCAAGAATCCATGGGTGCATGCGAGCCAAGAATCCATGCTGGTCCCGCCGCGAAAAGGGTGGGTGCCGTGGGTAGGTGCTCAGATTTAGTGCGGCACGGTGAAATGGGCGTGGCTGAATGCACCGCGCTACAGCGCCCCCCCCCCCCCATCCCAGGTAGCACCGACTGTGGTGACGAGAATAATTAGTAGCTAGATAGGGAAGTGAAGGGTATAAGAATAGGTGCAGGTATCCTGGTTCCGAGTGTGATTAATTTCCGTTTGTCGCGTGCGTCTGCGTGCCTACGCTGCGTCTCCCCCCACAATTCCTAGCTGTCTCTACCCTCGCTCCGCACAGGCGCGCGAGGGAACAGAGCAATTTGGTTCGGAACCAGAGGATACCCATTTTGATTTCTTGGACTCGTTGAAAGGTTCTGCTCGGACAGGAAGGGATTTTTATGGGCTTTTAGCATTTGAAAGGCTTCAATAAAAGTAATGTATGAAAACCACATAAAAAAGCTGCAAATTTGCGTCGTTTTAATGTCAGCTCTGACCTTCAAGGAAGAGAATATACGATACAACGTGATTCTCGCATACTGAGCACCATTTTCCTCACATTTACGTGTCTAAATCATAATCCGATCAACGTTGTGAGTGCCGAAAAGCTCTGCAAGGTTTGAAGATATCACCGTGGTAGCCACAGAATAGACGCACGACACACGACGCATTGCAAGCTCCTGAGGTGTCCGCAGTCATGCATTTTGTGGTTACACGAACTATACCTGCACATTTTCACCGTTACTGCTCAGGCAAAGGAACGGATGCAGCACGAGAGATTTTCGGTGGAAACGACGAAACGCCCCGCCATTCAATCGATATTTCACCACCATTCGAACGGAAGTCCACCGCCCAGGGTAGAGCTGGGTTGTTTCCCGACGCAAGGGGGGGGGGGTCTCCAAAATTCCGGACTTTTTTTGCGAAAAACGGAGGTTGGGGAGGATCGTAAAAAATCGAAAAAAAACATGATATACATTTTTAGTTTCAGTTTCGTCAAAGTTTTCCGCGATAGGTACTTTTTTTTCTCCCGGATTCTGACAGAAATCTCTCGTAACCTCTCATAGAAAAATTTTAGTTGCCGCGAATTTAAAGGCAGCATACACGCTCAAAAATGATATCAATTTTATGGATTGAATCGAAGGTCTGAAGCTGTTGATATTCAGAGATAACGAAAAAACCGGAAAAAAATCAACTGAAATGAAGATATAACGGTTCGTTCTATATTGACCCAGAAGTGGACGAGTTTTACCGCATTGGCTGAAATAGCGGAGCTAGCTGTAAAATTGTTGAGATAACGACGCTAGTGTACTAGTACGGCCCTTTCTGGAACACTCACGACGTTAAAAGCGTAAAAAATGAGCCAAAATGACCGTAATCGAGCACTGAACATTTGTATTGAGGGGCTGAGCCCGGATCGATGGGTGGAGAAAGGATGATTTTTTGACTCAATACGGCTCAAATACGGTCATTTTAACTCGTTTTCAACTCTACCAACTTCGTGAGGGCTCTTTTAGGGCCCGTACAACCCCACTAATGTAGTTATCTCAACAACTTTTGCGAGCGTGTATGCTGCCTTTAAATTGTTTTTCCAAGTTCGTCATTCCCGAAAAGTTAAAGAAATTCTTCCATCTTGGAGGGGATCGTAAAAATTCTGGTAAACAGGGAGGGGTCGTAGTTGCGCCGATGAGGAAAAATGATCGGCATGAGCGTGCTTGTAAACCCAAATGGGTGTACGCAGAACGCCCTAGAAAGTGTGTGGGACCCGAATGGGAGTGCGCAGAACGCCCTAGAAAGTGGGTGGGACCCAAATGGGAGTGCGTTGGACACCGTAGAAAGTGCCGGACCCAAATGGGTGTGCGCAGAACGCCGTAGAAAGAGTGCAGGACATCAGTGGGAGTGTGCAAGATGTAACAGAATGTGCGCAGGATATTAGTGGGAGTGTGCAGGATGTCATAGATAGTGTGCAGGACATCAGTGGGAGTGTGCAAGATGTAACAGAATGTGCGCAGGACATTAGTGGGAGTGTGCAGGATGACATAGAAAGTGTGCAGGACATCAGTGGGAGTGTGCAAGATGTAACAGAATGTGCGCAGGACATTAGTGGGAGTGTGCAGGATGTCATAGATAGTGTGCAGGACATCAGTGGGAGTGTGCAAGATGTAACAGAATGTGCGCAGGACATTAGTGGGAGTGTGCAGGATGTCATAGATAGTGTGCAGGACATCAGTGGGAGTGTGCAAGATGTAACAGAATGTGCGCAGGACATTAGTGGGAGTGTGCAGGATGTCATAGAAAGTGTGTATGACATCAGTGGAAGGGTGCAGGACATTAGTGGGAGTGCGCAGGACATTAGTGGAAGTGTGCAGCACCTCATAGAAAGTGTGTAGGACATCAGTGAAAGGGTGCAGGACATTAGTGGGAGAGTGCAGGACATCATAGAAAGTGGGCAGGACATCAGAGGGAGTGTGCAGGACATCAGTGGGCGTGTGCAGGACGTCAAAGAAAGTGTGCAGGCTATCAGTTGGAGTGCGCAGAACGTCATAGAAGGGGGGGGGGGAGGGACAGGACATCAGTGGATTTACTTTCATCTAACACCACCAGGCATAAATCATGTTAGAAAAGAAACCTTCAGGAAAGATAAATGAAATTCCTGAAAGTTTAGGTTCCTGGCAAAAGTAAAGATTTGGCATGGCCATAGAAATATACTCAGTTAAAAAGGGAAGATAAAGAAAAATGAAAAAAGGTTTTGAAATATTCCTGAGAACGATTTGGCGTAGGATGATTTGTTTTTCGGGAAATGAAGTGAAATAGTTGAAAGTATGAATTGGCAGTCGAGTTTGAACCAACTGTTGATACGAGTTGTGCAAAACGAGAGATCGCCTTGTCTGTGATTATCCGTAGAACATATCGAAGCAAAATCACGCGTGTTGATTCTACTTCACCTAATACGTGAAGACCGCCGCATTACAGCTCCCGAAAGTTTTGATGCTTCCCATTTCACGCGTGATTTAGCTTTGATATGTTCTACGGATAAGCACAGACAAGGCGATCTCTCGTGTTTCACAACTCTTATCAATAGTTGGTTCAAACTCGACTGCCAAATCATACTTTCAACTATTTCACTCCAATTCCCGAAAAACAAATTATTCTACGCCAAATCGTTCTCAGGAATATTTCAAAACCTTTTTCATTTTCTTTATTTTCCCTTTTTAACTGAGTATACTTCTGTGGCCATGCCAAATCTTTACTTTTGCCAGGAACCTAAACTTTCAGGAATTTCATTTATTTTTCTCAAAGGTTTCCTTTCTAACATGATTTATGCCTGGTGGTGTTAGATGAAAGTAAATCCACTGATGTCCTGCCCCCTCCCCTTCTATGACGTCCTGTGCACTCCAATTGATAGCCTGCACACTTTCTTTGACGTCCTGCACACGCCCACTGATGTCCTGCGCACTCCCTCTGATGTCCTGCACACTTTCTATGATGTCCTGCACACTCCCACTATTGTCCTGCACCCCTTCACTCATGTCCTACACACTTTCTATGAGGGGCTGCACACTCCCACTAATGTCCTGCACACTCCCACTAATGTCCTGCACACTTTCTATGTCATTCTGCACACTCCCACTAATGTCCTGCGCACATTCTGTTACATTTTGCACACTCCCACTGATGTTCTGCACACTTTCTATGATGTCCTGCACACTCCCACTATTGTCCTGCACCCTTTCACTCATGTCCTACACACTTTCTATGGGGGGGCTGCACACTCCCACTATAGTCCTGCACACTCCCACTGATATCCTGCACACTTTCTATGTCATCTTGCACACTCCCACTGATGTCCTGCACACTTTCTACGGCGTTCTGCGCACACCCATTTGGGTCCGGCACTTTCTACGGTGTCCAACGCACTCCCACTTGGGTCCCGCACACTTTCTACGGCGCTCTGCGCACACCCATTTGGGTCCCGCACACTTTCTAGGGCGTTCTGCGCACACCCATTTGGGTCCCCACACACTTTCTATGGCGTCCGGCGCACTCTCAATTGGATCCCACACACTTTCTAGGGCGTTCTGCGCACACCCATTTGGGTCCCGCACACTTTCTACGGCGTCCGGCGCACTCCCACTTGGGCCCCACACACTTTCTACGGCGTCCGGCGCACTCTCATTTAGGTCCCACACACTTTCTAGGGCGTTCTGCGCACACCCATTTGGATCCCGCACACTTTCTACGGCGTCCGGCGCACTCCCACTTGGGCCCCGCACACTTTCTAGGGCGTTCTGCGCACACCCATTTGGGTCCCACACACTCTCTAGGGCGTTCTGCGCACACCCATTTGGGTCCCGCATGCTTTCTACGGCGTTCGTCGCACTCTCATTTGGGACCCTCACACTTTCTAGGGCGTTCTGCGCACACCCATTTTGGTCCCGCACACTTTCTACGGCGTCCGGCGCACTCCCACTTGGGTCCCGCACACTTTATACGGCGCTCTGCGCACACCCATTTGGGACCCACACACTTTCTACGGCGTTATGCGCACACCCATTTGGGTCCCGCACACTTTCTACGGCGTCCGGCGCACTCCACTTGGGCCCCGCACACTTTCTACGGCGTCCGGCGCACTCTCATTTAGGTCCCACACACTTTCTAGGGCGTTCTGCGCACACCCATTTGGATCCCGCACACTTTCTACGGCGTCCGGCGCACTCCCACTTGGGCCCCGCACACTTTCTACGGCGTCCGGCGCACTCTCATTTGGGTCCCGCATACTTTCTACGGCGTTCTGCGCGCACCCATTTGGGTCCCGCACACTTTCTACGGCGTCCGGCGCACTCCCACTTGGGTCCCGCACACTTTCTACGGCGTTCTGCGCACACCCATTCGGGTCCCACACACTTTCTACGGCGTCCGGCGCACTCCCACTGGGGTCCCGCACACTTTCTAGGGCGTTCTGCGCACACCCATTTGGGTCCCGCACACTTTCTACGGCGTCCGGCGCACTCCCACTTGGGTCCCGCACACTTTCTACGGCGTCCGGCGCACTCCCACTTGGGTCCCGCACACTTTCTACGGCGCTCTGCGCACACCCATTTGGGACCCACACACTTTCTACGGCGTTCTGCGCACACCCATTCGGGTCCCGCACACTTTCTATGGCGTCCGGCGCACTCTCATTTGGGTTCCACACACTTTCTAGGGCGTTCTGCGCACACCCATTTGGGTCCCGCACACTTTCTACGGCGTCCGGCGCACTCCCACTTGGGCCCCACACACTTTCTACGGCGTCCGGCGCACTCTCATTCGGGTCCCGCACACTTTCTACGGCGTCCGGCGCACTCTCATTTGGATTCCACACACTTTCTACGGCGTCCGGCGCACTCCCACTTGGGTCCCGCACGCTTTCTACGGCGTTCGGCGCACTCTCATTTGGGTCCCACACACTTTCTACGGCGTTCTGCGCACACCCATTTGGGTCCGGCACTTTCTACGGTGTCCAACGCACTCCCATTTGGGTCCCACACGCTTTCTACGGCGTTCTGCGTACACCCATTTGGGGTCACAAGCACGCTCATGCCGATCATTTTTCCGCAGGCCTACCGTAACCCTCCTTCAAAAATTTTCCGAGTGTCAGCTTCAATATGAGCACATCGTAATAGCCAACAAACGTGTTTGCCCAATTTCGACCTCCTCAGCCACTTTCCGGCGGCTTCTCGAAGAGAACGGTGTGTGAATGAATGCATACTGCTCCCCTGCCCTTTTATACCCCACGTGTTATGAACGTGTGTTATCGTTCGTTATCATGTTTTGCTCGAGAATGGTTACGGTAGCCCTGCGGAAAAAATGATCGGCATGGGCGTGCTTCTATTTGAGTCCCGCACACTTTCTACGGCGTCCGGCGCACTCCCACTTGGGTCCCGCACACTTTCTACGGCGTCCGGCGCACTCCCACTTGGGTACCGCACACTTTCTAGGGCGTTCTGCGCACACCCATTTGGGTCCCACACACTTTCTACGGCGTCAGGCGCACTTCCACTTGGGTCCCGCACACTTTCTAGGGCGTTATGCGCACACCTATCTGGGTCCCACACACTTTCTAGGGCGTTCTGCGCACACCCATTTGGGTCCCGCACGCTTTCCACGGCGTTCGGCGCACTCTCATTTGGGTCCCACACACTTTCTAGGGCGTTCTGCGCACACCCATTTGGGTCCCACACACTTTCTACGGCGTCCGGCGCACACCCATTTGGATCCCGCACACATTCTACGGCGTCCGGCGCACTCCCACGTGGGTCCCGCACACTTTCTACGGCGTCCGGCGCACTCCCACTTGGGTCCCGCACACTTTCTACGGCGCTCGGCGCACTCCCACTTGGGTACCGCACACTTTCTAGGGCGTTCTGCGCACACCCATTTGGGTCCCACACACTTTCTACGGCGTCAGGCGCACTTCCACTTGGGTCCCGCACACTTTCTAGGGCGTTATGCGCACACCTATCTGGGTCCCACACACTTTCTAGGGCGTTCTGCGCACACCCATTTGGGTCCCGCACGCTTTCTTTCCACGGCGTTCGGCGCACTCTCATTTGGGTCCCACACGCTTTGTAGGGCGTTCTGCGCACACCCCTTTGGGTCCCACACACTTCCTCCGGCGCCCGGCGCACACCCATTTGGATCCCGCACACATTCTACGGCGTCCGGCGCACTCCCACGTGGGTCCCGCACACTTTCTAGGGCGTTCTGCGCACACCCATTTGGGTCCCGCACGCTTTCTACGGCGTCAGGCGCACTCCCACTTGGGTCCCGCACACTTTCTAGGGCGTTATGCGCACACCCATTTGGGTCCCATACACTTTCTACGGCGTTCTGCGCACACCCATTCGGGTCCCGCACACTTTCTACGGCGTCCGGCGCACTCTCATTTGGGACCCACACACTTTCTACGGCGTTCTGCGCACAACCATTCGGGTCCCGCACACTTTCTATGGCGTCCGGCGCACTCTCATTTGGGTTCCACACACTTTCTAGGGCGTTCTGCGCACACCCATTTGGGTCCCGCACACTTTCTACGGCGTCCGGCGCACTCCCACTTGGGCCCCACACACTTTCTACGGCGTCCGGCGCACTCTCATTTAGGTCCCACACACTTTCTAGGGCGTTCTGCGCACACCCATTTGGATCCCGCACATTTTCTATGGCGTCCGGCGCACTCCCATTTGGGCCCCGCACACTTCCTACGGCGTCCGGCGCACTCTCATTCGGGTCCCGCACACTTTCTACGGCGTCCGGCGCACTCTCATTTGGATTCCACACACTTTCTACGGCGTCCGGCGCACTCCCACTTGGGTCCCGCACGCTTTCTACGGCGTTCGGCGCACTCTCATTTGGGTCCCACACACTTTCTACGGCGTTCTGCGCACACCCATTTGGGTCCGGCACTTTCTACGGTGTCCAACGCACTCCCATTTGGGTCCCACACGCTTTCTACGGCGTTCTGCGTACACCCATTTGGGGTCACAAGCACGCTCATGCCGATCATTTTTCCGCAGGCCTACCGTAACCCTCCTTCACAAATTTTCTGAGTGTCAGCTTCAATATGAGCACCTCGTATTAGCCAGCAAACGTGCTTGCCCAATTTCGACCTCCTCAGCCACTTTCCGGCGGCTTCTCGAAGAGAACGGTGTGTGAATGAATGCATACTGCTCGCCTGCCCTTTTATACCCACGTGTTATGAACGTGTGTTATCGTTCGTTATCATGTTTTGCTCGAGAATGGTTACGGTAGCCCTGCGGAAAAAATGATCGGCATGGGCGTGCTTCTATTTGAGTCCCGCACACTTTCTACGGCGTCCGGCGCACTCCCACTTGGGTCCCGCACACTTTCTACGGCGTCCGGCGCACTCCCACTTGGGTACCGCACACTTTCTAGGGCGTTCTGCGCACACCCATTTGGGTCCCACACACTTTCTACGGCGTCAGGCGCACTTCCACTTGGGTCCCGCACACTTTCTAGGGCGTTATGCGCACACCCATCTGGGTCCCACACACTTTCTAGGGTGTTCTGCGCACACCCATTTGGGTCCCGCACGCTTTCCACGGCGTTCGGCGCACTCTCATTTGGGTCCCACACACTTTCTAGGGCGTTCTGCGCACACCCATTTGGGTCCCACACACTTTCTACGGCGTCCGGCGCACTCCCTTTTTGGGTCCCGCACACTTTCTACGGCGCTCTGCGCACACCCATTTGGGACCCACACACTTTCTACGGCGTTCTGCGCACACCCATTCGGGTCCCGTACACTTTCTACGGCGTCCGGCGCACTCTCATTTGGGTCCCACACACTTTCTAGGGCGTTCTGCGCACACCCATTTGGGTCCCACACACTTTCTACGGCGTCAGGCGCACTTCCACTTGGGTCCCGCACACTTTCTCTGGCGTCCGGCGCACTCCCACTTGGGTCCCGCACACTTTCTACGGCGTCCGGCGCACTCTCATTTGGGTCCCGCACATTTTCTACGGCGTCCGGCGCACTCTCATTTGGATTCCACACACTTTCTAGGGCAATCTGCGCCCACCCATTTGGGTCCCGCACGCTTTCTACGGCGTCCGGCGCACTCTCATTTGGGTTCCACACACTTTCTAGGGCGTTCTGCGCACACCCATTTGGGTCCCGCACACTTTCTACGGCGTCCGGCGCACTCCCACTTGGGTCCCGCACACTTTCTACGGCGTACTGCGCACACCCATTTGGGTCCCATACACTTTCTACGGCGTTCTGCGCACACCCATTTGGGTCCCGCACACATTCTACGGCGTCCGGCGCACTCACACGTGGGTCCCGCACACTTTCTACGGCGTCCGGCGCACTCTCATTCGGGTCCCACACACTTTCTAGGGCGTTCTGCGCACACCCATTTGGGTCCCGCACACTTTTTACGGCGTCCGGTGCACTCCCACTTGGGTCCCGCACGCTTTCTACTGCGTTCTGCGCACACCCATTTGGGTCCCACATACTTTCTACGGCGTTCTGCGCGCACCCATTTGGGTCCCGCACACTTTCTACGGCGTCCGGCGCACTCCCACTTGGGTCCCGCACACTTTCTAGTGCGTTCTGCGCACACCCATTTGGGTCCCACACACTCTCTAGGGCGTTCTGCGCACACCCATTTGGGTCCCGCATGCTTTCTACGGCGTTCGGCGCACTCTCATTTGGGACCCTCACACTTTCTAGGGCGTTCTGCGCACACCCATTTGGGTCCCGCACACTTTCTACGGCGTCCGGCGCACTCCCACTTGGGTCCCGCACACTTTCTACGGCGCTCTGCGCACACCCATTTGGGACCCACACACTTTCTACGGCGTTATGCGCACACCCATTTGGGTCCCGCACACTTTCTACGGCGTCCGGCGCACTCCCACTTGGGCCCCGCACACTTTCTACTGCGTCCGGCGCACTCTCATTTAGGTCCCACACACTTTCTAGGGCGTTCTGCGCACACCCATTTGGATCCCGCACACTTTCTACGGCGTCCGGCGCACTCCCACTTGGGCCCCGCACACTTTCTACGGCGTCCGGCGCACTCTCATTTGGGTCCCGCATACTTTCTACGGCGTTCTGCGCGCACCCATTTGGGTCCCGCACACTTTCTACGGCGTCCGGCGCACTCCCACTTGGGTCCCGCACACTTTCTACGGCGTTCTGCGCACACCCATTCGGGTCCCACACACTTTCTACGGCGTCCGGCGCACTCCCACTTGGGTCCCGCACACTTTCTAGGGCGTTCTGCGCACACCCATTTGGGTCCCACACACTTTCTAGGGCGTTCTGCGCACACCCATTTGGGTCCCGCACGCTTTCTACGGCGTTCGGCGCACTCTCATTTAGGTCCCACACACTTCCTAGGGCGTTCTGCGCACACCCATTTGGGTCCCGCACACTTTCTACGGCGTCCGGCGCACTCCCACTTGGGTCCCGCACACTTTCTACGGCGCTCTGCGCACACCCATTTGGGACCCACACACTTTCTACGGCGTTCTGCGCACACCCATTCGGGTCCCGCACACTATCTATGGCGTCCGGCGCACTCTCATTTGGGTTCCACACACTTTCTAGGGCGTTCTGCGCACACCCATTTGGGTCCCGCACACTTTCTACGGCGTCCGGCGCACTCTCATTTGGATTCCACACACTTTCTACGGCGTCCGGCGCACTCCCACTTGGGTCCCGCACGCTTTCTACGGCGTTCGGCGCACTCTCATTTGGGTCCCACACACTTTCTACGGCGTTCTGCGCACACCCATTTGGGTCCGGCACTTTCTACGGTGTCCAACGCACTCCCATTTGGGTCCCACACGCTTTCTACGGCGTTCTGCGTACACCCATTTGGGGTCACAAGCACGCTCATGCCGATCATTTTTCCGCAGGCCTACCGTAACCCTCCTTCAAAAATTTTCCGAGTGTCAGCTTCAATATGAGCACATCGTAATAGCCAACAAACGTGTTTGCCCAATTTCGACCTCCTCAGCCACTTTCCGGCGGCTTCTCGAAGAGAACGGTGTGTGAATGAATGCATACTGCTCCCCTGCCCTTTTATACCCCACGTGTTATGAACGTGTGTTATCGTTCGTTATCATGTTTTGCTCGAGAATGGTTACGGTAGCCCTGCGGAAAAAATGATCGGCATGGGCGTGCTTCTATTTGAGTCCCGCACACTTTCTACGGCGTCCGGCGCACTCCCACTTGGGTCCCGCACACTTTCTTCGGCGTCCGGCGCACTCCCACTTGGGTACCGCACACTTTCTAGGGCGTTCTGCGCACACCCATTTGGGTCCCACACACTTTCTACGGCGTCAGGCGCACTTCCACTTGGTTCCCGCACACTTTCTAGGGCGTTATGCGCACACCCATCTGGGTCCCACACACTTTCTAGGGCGTTCTGCGCACACCCATTTGGGTCCCGCACGCTTTCCACGGCGTTCGGCGCACTCTCATTTGGGTCCCACACACTTTCTAGGGCGTTCTGCGCACACCCATTTGGGTCCCACACACTTTCTACGGCGTCCGGCGCACTCCCTTTTTGGGTCCCGCACACTTTCTACGGCGCTCTGCGCACACCCATTTGGGACCCACACACTTTCTACGGCGTTCTGCGCACACCCATTCGGGTCCCGTACACTTTCTACGGCGTTCGGCGCACTCTCATTTGGGTTCCACACACTCTCTAGGGCGTTCTGCGCACACCCATTTGGGTCCCGCACGCTTTCTACGGCGTTCGGCGCACTCTCATTTGGGTCCCACACACTTTCTAGGGCGTTCTGCGCACACCCATTTGGGTCCCACACACTTTCTACGGCGTCCGGCGCACTCTCATTTGGATTCCACACACTTTCTAGGGCGATCTGCGCCCACCCATTTGGGTCCCGCACGCTTTCTACGGCGTCCGGCGCACTCTCATTTGGGTTCCACACACTTTCTAGGGCGTTCTGCGCACACCCATTTGGGTCCCGCACACTTTCTACGGCGTCCGGCGCACTCCCACTTGGGTCCCGCACACTTTCTACGGCGTACTGCGCACACCCATTTGGGTCCCACACACTTTCTACGGCGTTCTGCACACACCCATTTGGGTCCCGCGCACTTTCTACGGCGTCCGGCGCACTCCCACTTGGGTCCCGCACACTTTCTACGGCGTTCTGCGCACACCCATTTGGGTCCCATACACTTTCTACGGCGTTCTGCGCACACCCATTTGGGTCCCGCACACATTCTACGGCGTCCGGCGCACTCACACGTGGGTCCCGCACACTTTCTACGGCGTCCCGCGCACTCTCATTTGGGTTCCACACACTTTCTAGGGCGTTCTGCGCACACATATTTGGATCCCGCACACTTTCTCTGGCGTCCGGCGCACTCCCACTTGGGTCCCGCACACTTTCTACGGCGTCCGGCGCACTCTCATTTGGGTCCCGCACACTTTCTACGGTGTCCGGCGCACTCTCATTTGGATTCCACACACTTTCTAGGGCGATTTGCGCCCACCCATTTGGGTCCCGCACGCTTTCTACGGCGTCCGGCGCACTCTCATTTGGGTTCCACACACTTTCTAGGGCGTTCTGCGCACACCCATTTGGGTCCCGCACACTTTCTACGGCGTCCGGCGCACTCCCACTTGGGTCCCGCACACTTTCTACGGCGTACTGCGCACACCCATTTGGGTCCCACACACTTTCTACGGCGTTCTGCACACACCCATTTGGGTCCCGCGCACTTTCTACGGCGTCCGGCGCACTCCCAATTGGGTCCCGCACACTTTCTACGGCGTTCTGCGCACACCCATTTGGGTCCCATACACTTTCTACGGCGTTCTGCGCACACCCATTTGGGTCCCGCACACATTCTACGGCGTCCGGCGCACACCCATTTGGGTCCCGCACACCTTCTACGGCGTCCGGTGCACTCCCACTTGGGTCCCGCACGCTTTCTACGGCGTTCTGCGCTTGGGTCCCGCACACTTTCTAGGGCGTTATGCGCACACCCATCTGGGTCCCACACACTTTCTAGGGCGTTCTGCGCACACCCATTTGGGTCCCGCACGCTTTCCACGGCGTTCGGCGCACTCTCATTTGGGTCCCACACACTTTCTAGGGCGTTCTGCGCACACCCATTTGGGTCCCACACACTTTCTACGGCGTCCGGCGCACTCCCTTTTTGGGTCCCGCACACTTTCTACGGCGCTCTGCGCACACCCATTTGGGACCCACACACTTTCTACGGCGTTCTGCGCACACCCATTCGGGTCCCGCACACTTTCTAGGGCGTTATGCGCACACCTATCTGGGTCCCACACACTTTCTAGGGCGTTCTGCGCACACCCATTTGGGTCCCGCACGCTTTCCACGGCGTTCGGCGCACTCTCATTTGGGTCCCACACACTTTCTAGGGCGTTCTGCGCACACCCATTTGGGTCCCACACACTTTCTACGGCGTCCGGCGCACACCCATTTGGATCCCGCACACATTCTACGGCGTCCGGCGCACTCCCACGTGGGTCCCGCACACTTTCTAGGGCGTTCTGCGCACACCCATTTGGGTCCCGCACGCTTTCTACGGCGTCAGGCGCACTCCCACTTGGGTCCCGCACACTTTCTAGGGCGTTATGCGCACACCCATTTGGGTCCCATACACTTTCTACGGCGTTCTGCGCACACCCATTCGGGTCCCGCACACTTTCTACGGCGTCCGGCGCACTCTCATTTGGGACCCACACACTTTCTAGGGCGTTCTGCGCACACCCATTCAGGTCCCGCACACTTTCTATGGTGTCCGGCGCACTCTCATTTGGGTTCCACACACTTTCTAGGGCGTTCTGCGCACACCCATTTGGGTCCCGCACACTTTCTACGGCGTCTGGCGCACTCCCACTTGGGTCCCACACGCTTTCCACGGCGTCCGGCGCACTCTCATTTAGGTCCCACACGCTTTCTACGGCGTTCTGCGCACACCCATTTGGATCCCGCACACTTTCTCTGGCGTCCGGCGCACTCCCACTTGGGTCCCGCACACTTTCTACGGCGTCCGGCGCACTCTCATTTGGGTCCCGCACACTTTCTACGGTGTCCGGCGCACTCTCATTTGGATTCCACACACTTTCTACGGCGTCCGGTGCACTCCTACTTGGGTCCCGCACGCTTTCTACGGCGTTCGGCGCACTCTCATTTGGGTCCCACACACTTTCTACGGCGTTCTGCGCACACCCATTTGGGTCCGGCACTTTCTACGGTGTCCAACGCACTCCCATTTGGGTCCCACACGCTTTCTACGGCGTTCTGCGTACACCCATTTGGGGTCACAAGCACGCTCATGCCGATCATTTTTCCGCAGGCCTACCGTAACCCTCCTTCAAAAATTTTCCGAGTGTCAGCTTCAATATGAGCACATCGTAATAGCCAACAAACGTGTTTGCCCAATTTCGACCTCCTCAGCCACTTTCCGGCGGCTTCTCGAAGAGAACGGTGTGTGAATGAATGCATACTGCTCCCCTGCCCTTTTATACCCCACGTGTTATGAACGTGTGTTATCGTTCGTTATCATGTTTTACTCAAGAATGATTACGGTAGCCCTGCGGAAAAATGATCGGCACGGGCGTGCTTCTATTTGGGTCCCGCACACTTTCTACGGCGTCCGGCGCACTCCCACTTGAGTCCCGCACACATTCTACGACGTCCGGCGCACTCCCACTTGGGGCCCGCACACTTTCTAGGGCGTTCTGCGCACACCCATTTGGGTCCCACACACTTTCTACGGCGTCAGGCGCACTTCCACTTGGGTCCCGCACACTTTCTACGGCGTTATGCGCACTCTCATTTGGGTCCCACACACTTTCTAGGGCGTTCTGCGCACACCCATTTGGGTCCCGCACGCTTTCTACGGCGTTCGGCGCACTCTCATTCGGGTCCCGCACGCTTTCTACGGCGTTCGGCGCACTCTCATTCGGATCCCACACACATTCTACGGCGTCTGGCGCACTCTCATTTGGGTCCCACACACTTTCTACGGCGCTCTGCGCACACCCATTTGGGACCCACACACTTTCTACGGCGTTCTGCGCACACCCATTCGGGTCCCGTACACTTTCTACGGCGTCCGGCGCACTCTCATTTGGGTCCCACACACTTTCTACGGCGTCCAGCGCACTCCCATTTGGGTCCCGCACACTTTCTACGGCGTCCGGCGCACTTTCACTTGGGTCCCGCACACTTTCTATGGCGTCGTGCGCACTCCCACTGGGGTCCCGCACAATTTCTACGGCGTCCGGCGCACTCTCATTTGGGTCCCGCACACTTTCTACGGCGTGCGGCGTACTCTCATTTGGGTCCCACACACTTACTACGGCGTTCTGCGCACACCCATTTGGGTCCCGCACACTTTCTACGGCGTCCGGCGCACTCTCATTTGGGTCCCACACACTTTCTAGGGCGTTCTGCGCACACCCATTTGGGTCCCGCACACTTTCTACGGCGTCCGGCGCACTCCCACTTCGGTCTCGAACACTTTCTACGGCGTTCTGCGCACACCCATTCGGGTCCCACACACTTTCTACGGCGTTCTGCACACACCCATTTGGGTCCCGCACACTTTCTACGGCGTTCTGCGCACACCCATTTGGGTCCCGCACACTTTCTACGGCGTCCGGCGCACTCCCACGTGGGTCCCGCACACTTTCTACGGCGTCCGGCGCACTCTCATTCGGGTCCCACACACTTTCTAGGGCGTTCTGCGCACACCCATTTGGGTCCCGCACACTTTCTACGGCGTCCGGCGCACTCCCACTTGGGTCCCGCACACTTTCTACGTCGCTCTGCGCACACCCATTTGGGACCCACACACTTTCTACGGCGTTCTGCGCACACCCATTTGGGTCCCGCACACTTTCTACGGCGTCCGGCGCACTCCCACTTGGGTCCCGCACACTTTCTACGGCGTCCGGCGCACTCTCATTTGGGTCCCACACACTTTCTAGGGCGTTCTGCGCACACCCATTTGGGTCCCGCACACTTTCTACGGCGTCCGGCGCACTCCCACTTGGGTCCCGCACGCTTTCTACGGCGTGTGGCGCACTCTCATTTGGGTCCCGCACGCTTTCTACGGCGTTCTGCGCGCACCCATTTGGGTCCCGCACACTTTCTACGGCGTCCGGCGCACTCCCACTTGGGTCCCGCACACTTTCTACGGCGTTCTGCGCACACCCATTCGGGTCCCACACACTTTCTACGGCGTCCGGCGCACTCCCACTTGGGTCCCGCACACTTTCTACGGCGTTCTGCGCACACCCACTTGGGTCCCACACACTTTCTAGGGCGTTCTGCGCACACCCATTTGGGTCCCGCACACTTTCTACGGCGTTCGGCGCACTCTCATTTGGGTCCCACACACTTTCTAGGGCGTTCTGCGCACACCCATTTGGGTCCCGCACACTTTCTACGGCGTCCGGCGCACTCCCACTTGGGTCCCGCACACTTTCTACGGCGTTCTGCGCACACCCATTTGGGTCCCACACACTTTCTACGGCGTTCTGCGCACACCCATTCGGGTCCCGCACACTTTCTACGGCGTCCGGCGCACTCTCATTTGGGTTCCACACACTTTCTAGGGCGTTCTGCGCACACCCATTTGGGTCCCGCACACTTTCTACGGCGTCCGGCGCACTCTCATTTGGATTCCACACACTTTCTACGGCGTCCGGCGCACTCCCACTTGGGTCCCGCACGCTTTCTACGGCGTTCGGCGCACTCTCATTTGGGTCCCACACACTTTCTACGGCGTTCTGCGCACACCCATTTGGGTCCGGCACACTTTCTACGGCGTCCAACGCACTCCCATTTGGGTCCCACACGCTTTCTACGGCGTTCTGCGTACACCCATTTGGGGTCACAAGCACGCTCATGCCGATCATTTTTCCGCAGGCCTACCGTAACCCTCCTTCAAAAATTTTCCGAGTGTCAGCTTCAATATGAGCACATCGTAATAGCCAACAAACGTGTTTGCCCAATTTCGACCTCCTCAGCCACTTTCCGGCGGCTTCTCGAAGAGAACGGTGTGTGAATGAATGCATACTGCTCCCCTGCCCTTTTATACCCCACGTGTTATGAACGTGTGTTATCGTTCGTTATCATGTTTTGCTCGAGAATGGTTACGGTAGCCCTGCGGAAAAAATGATCGGCATGGGCGTGCTTCTATTTGAGTCCCACACACTTTCTGCAGCGTCCGGCGCACTTCAACTTGGGTACCGCACATCTTATACGGCGCCTGGCGCACTCCCTCTTGGGTACCGCACACTTTCTACGGCGTTCTGCGCACACCCATTTGGGTCCCACACACTTTGTACGGCGTCAGGCGCACTTCCACTTGGGTCCCGCACACTTTCTACGGCGTTCTGCGCACCCCCATTCGGGTCCCACACACTTTCTACGGCGTTCTGCGCACACCCATTTGGGTCCCGGACGCTTTCTACGGCGTTCGGCGCACTCTCATTCGGGTCCCACACACTTTCTAGGGCGTTCTGCGCACACCCATTTGGGTCCCGCACACTTTCTACGTCGTTCTGCGCACACCCATTTGGGTCCCGCACACTTTCTACGTCGCTCTGCGCACACCCATTTGGGACCCACACACTTTCTACGGCGTTCTGCGCACACCCATTCGGGTCCCGCACACTTTCTACGGCGTCCGGCGCACTCTCATTTGGGTTCCTCACACTTTCTAGGGCGTTCTGCGCACACCCATTTGGGTCCCGCACACTTTCTACGGCGTCTGGCGCACTCTCATTTGGGTCCCACACTTTCTAGGGCGTTCTGCGCACACCCATTTGGGTCCCGCAAACTTTCTACGGCGTTCGGCGCACTCTCATTTAGATTCCACACACTTTCTAGGGCGATCTGCGCCCACCCATGTGGGTCCCGCACGCTTTCTACGGCGTCCGGCGCACTCTCATTTGGGTTCTTCACACTTTCTAGGGCGTTCTGCGCACACCCATTTGGGTCCCGCACACTTTCTACGGCGTCCGGCGCACTCCCACTTTGGTCCCGCACACTTTCTACGGCGTTCCGCGCACACCCATTTGGGCCCCACACACCTTCTACGGCGTTCTGCGCACACCCATTGGGGTCCCGCACACTTTCTACGGCGTCCGGCGCACTCCCACTCTGGTCCCGCACTTTTTCTACTGCGTTCTGCACACACCCATTTGGGTCCCATACACTTTCTACGGCGTTCTGCGCACACCCATTTGGGTCCCGCACACTTTACACTGCGTCCGGCGCACTCCCACGTGGGTCCCGCACACTTTCTAAGGCATCCGGCGCACTCTCATTTGGGTCCCGCACACTTTCTACGGCGTCCGGCGCACTCTCATTTGGGTCCCACACACTTTCTCCGGCGTCCGGCGCACTCCCACGTGGGCCCCGCACACTTTCTACGGCGTCCAGCGCCCTCTCGTTTGGGTCCCGCACGCTTTCTACGGCGTCCGACGCACTCTCATTTGGATTCCACACACTTTCTAGGGCGATTTGCGCACACCCATTTGGGTCCCGCACACTTTCTACGGCGTCCGGCGCACTCTCATTTGGGTCCCACACTTTCTAGGGCGTTCTGCGCACACCCATTTGGGTCCCGCACACTTTCTGCGGCGTCCGTCGCACTCTCATTTGGGTCCCACACACTTTCTACGGCGTCCGGTGCACTCCTACTTGGGTCCCGCACGCTTTCTACGGCGTTCGGCGCACTCTCATTTGAGTCCCTCACACTTTCTACGGCGTTCTGCGCACACCCATTTGGGTCCCGTACAATTTCTACGGCGTCCGGCGCACTCCCATTTGGGTCCCACACACTTTCTACGGCGTTCTGCGTACACCCATTTGGGGTCACAAGCACGCTCTATGCCGATCATTTTCCGCAGGCCTACCGTAACCCTCCTTCAAAAATTTTCCGAGTGTCAGCTTCAATATGAGCACATCGTAATAGCCAACAAACGTGTTTGCCCAATTTCGACCTCCTCAGCCACTTTCTACGGCGCTTCTCGGAGAACGGTGTGTGAATGAATGCATACCGCTCCTCTGCCCTTTTATACCCCGCATGTTATGAGCGTGTGTTATCGTTCGTTATCATGTTTTGCTCAAGAATGGTTACGATAGCCCTGCCGAAAAAATGATCGGCATGGGCGTGCTTCTATTTGAGTCCCGCACACTTTCTACGGCGTCCGGCGCACTCCCACTTGAGTCCCGCACACTTTCTAGGGCGTTGTGCGCACACCCATTTGGGTCCCGCACACTTTCTAGGGCGTTGTGCGCACACCCATTTGGGTCCCGCACACTTTCTACGGGGTCCGGCGCACTTCCATATGGGTCCTGCACACTTTCAACGGCGTTCTGCGCACACCCATTCGGGTCCCACACACATTCAACGGCGTCCGGCGCACTCCCACGTGTGTCCCGCACACTTTCTACGGCGTCCGGCGCACTCTCATTTGGGTCCCACACACTTTCTAGGGCGTTCTGCGCACACCCATTTGGGTCCCACACACTTTCTACGGCGTCCGGCGCACTCCCACTTGGGTCCCGCACACTTTCTACGGCGTTCTGCGCACACCCATTTGGGTCCCACACACTTTCTACGGCGTTCTGCGCACACCCATTTGGGTCCCGCACACTTTCTACGGCGTCCGGCGCACTCTCATTTGGGTCCCACACACTTTCTAGGGCGTTCTGCGCACACCCATTTGGGTCCCGCACACTTTCTACGGCGTTCGGCGCACTCTCATTTGGGTCCCACACACTTTCTACGGCGTTCTGCGCACACCCATTTGGGTCCCACACACTTTCTACGGCGTCCGGCGCACTCTCATTTGGGTCCCACACACTTTCTAGGGCGTTCTGCGCACACCCATTTGGGTCCCGCACACTTTCTACGGCGTCCGGCGCACTCTCATTTGGGTTCCACACACTTTCTAGGGCGTTCTGCGCACACCCATTTGGGTCCCGCACACTTTCTACGGCGTCCGGCGCACTCCCACTTGGGTCCCGCACACTTTCTACGGCGTTCTGCGCACACCCATTTGGGTCCCACACACTTTCTACGGCGTTCTGCGCACACCCATTTGGGTCCCGCACACTTTCTACGGCGTCCGGCGCACTCCCACTTGGGTCCCGCACACTTTCTACGGCGTTCTGCGCACACCCATTTGGGTCCCACACACTTTCTACGGCGTTCTGCGCACACCCATTTGGGTCCCGCACACTTTCTACGGCGTCCGGCGCACTCACACTTAGGTCCCGCACACTTTCTACGGCGTCCGGCGCACTCTCATTTGGGTCCCACACACTTTCTAGGGCGTTCTGCGCACACCCATTTGGATCCCGCACACTCTCTATGGCGTCCGGCCCACTCCCACTTGGGTCCCCACACTTTCTACGGCGTCCGGCGCACTCCCACTTGGGTCCCGCACACTTTCTACGGCGTCCGGCGCACTCTCATTTGGGTCCCACACACTTTCTAGGGCGTTCTGCGCACACCCATTTGGGTCCCGCACGCTTTCTACGGCGTTCGGCGCACTCTCATTCGGGTCCCACACACTTTCTAGGGCGTTCTGCGCACACCCATTTGGGTCCCGCACACTTTCTACGGCGTCCGGCGCACTCCCACTTGGGTCCCGCACACTTTCTAGGGCGTTCTGCGCACACCCATTTGGGTCCCGCACACTTTCTACGGCGTCCGGCGCACACCCATTTGGGTCCCGCACACTTTCTACGGCGTCCGGCGCACTCCCACTTGGGTTCCGCACACTTTCTACGGCGTTCTGCGCACACCCATTTGGGCCCCATACACTTTCTACGGCGTTCTGCGCACACCCATTTGGGTCCCGCACACTTTCCACGGCGTCCGGCGCACTCTCGTTTGGGTCCCGCACACTTTCTACGGCGTCCGGCGCACTCCCACTTGGGTCCCGCACACTTTCTACGGCGTTCTGCGCACACCCATTTGGGTCCCGCACACTGTCTACGGCGTCCGGCGAACACCCATCTGGGTCCCACACACTCTCCACGGCGTTCTGCGCACACCCTTTTGGGTCCCGCACACTTTCTACGGCGTTCGGCGCACTTCCATTTGGGTCCCACACACTTTCTATGGCGTTCTGCGCACACCCATTTGGGTCCCACACACTTTCTACGGCGTCCGGCGCACTCCCTTTTTGGGTCCCGCACACTTTCTACGGCGCTCTGCGCACACCCATTTGGGACCCGCACACTTTCTACGGCGTTCTGCGCACACCCATTCGGGTCCCACACACTTTCTACGGCGTTCTGCGCCCTCTCATTTGGGTCCCACACACTTTCTAGGGCGTTCTGCGCACACCCATTTGGGTCCCGCACGCTTTCTACGGCGTTCGGCGCACTCTCATTTGGGTCCCACACACTTTCTACGGCGTCCGGCGCACTCCCACTTGGGTCCCGCACACTTTCTACGGCGTTCTGCGCACACCCATTTGGGTCCCACACACTTTCTACGGCGTTCTGCGCACACCCATTTGGGTCCCGCACACTTTCTACGGCGTCCGGCGCACTCCCACTTGGGTCCCGCACACTTTCTACGGCGTTCTGCGCACACCCATTTGGGTCCCACACACTTTCTAGGGCGTTCTGCGCACACCCATTTGGGTCCCGCACGCTTTCTACGGCGTTCGGCGCACTCTCATTCGGGTCCCACACACTTTCTAGGGCGTTCTGCGCACACCCATTTGGGTCCCGCACACTTTCTACGGCGTCCGGCGCACTCCCACTTGGGTCCCGCACACTTTCTACGTCGCTCTGCGCACACCCATTTGGGACCCACACACTTTCTACGGCGTTCTGCGCACACCCATTCGGGTCCCGCACACTTTCTACGGCGTCCGGCGCACTCTCATTTGGGTTCCTCACACTTTCTAGGGCGTTCTGCGCACACCCATTTGGGTCCCGCACACTTTCTACGGCGTCCAGCGCACACCCATTTGGATCCCGCACACTTTCTACGGCGTCCGGCGCACTCCCACTTGGGTCCCGCTCACTTTCTACGGCGTCCGGCGCACTCTCATTTGGGTCCCTCACACTTTCTACGGCGTTCTGCTCACACCCATTTGGGTCCGGCACATTCTACGGCGTCCAACGCACTCCCATTTGGGTCCCACACGCTTTCTACGGCGTTCTGCGCACACCCATTTGGGTCACAAGCACGCTCATGCCGATCATTTTTCCGCAGGCCTACCGTAACCCTCCTTCTTTTCCGAGTGTCAGCTTCAATATGAGCACATCGTAATAGCCAACAAACGTGTTTGCCCAATTTGGGACCTCCTCAGCCACTTTCTACGGCGGCTTCTCGAAGAGAACGGTGTGTGAATGAATGCATACTGCTCCCCTGCCCTTTTATACCCCACGTGTTATGAACGTGTGTTATCGTTCGTTATCATGTTTTGCTCGAGAATGGTTACGGTAGCCCTGCGGAAAAAATGATCGGCATGGGCGTGCTTCATTTGGGTCCCTCACACTTTCTACGGCGTGTGGCGCACTCTCACTTGGGTCCCGCACACTTTCTACGGCGTCCGGCGCACTCCCACTTGGGTCCCGCACACTTTCTACGGCGTTCTGCGCACACCCATTCGGGTTCCACACACTTTCTACGGCGTCCGGCGCACTTCCACTTGGGTCCCGCACACTTTCTACGGCCATCTTCGCACACCCCATTCGGGTCCCACACACTTTATACGCCGTTCTGCGCACACCCATTTGGGTCCCGCTCACTTTCTACGGCGTTCGGCGCACTCTCATTTGGGTCCCACACACTTTCTAGGGCGTTCTGCGCACACCCATTTGGGTCCCACACACTTTCTACGGCGTCCGGCGCACTCCATTTGGGTCCCGCACACTTTCTACGGCGTTCTGCGCACACCCATTTGGGTCCCACACACTTTCTACGGCGTTCTGCGCACACCCATTCGGGTCCCGCACACTTTCTACGGCGTCCGGCGCACTCTCATTTGGGTTCCACACACTTTCTAGGGCGTTCTGCGCACACCCATTTGGGTCCCGCACACTTTCTACGGCGTTCGGCGCACTCTCATTTGGGTCCCACACACTTTCTACGGCGTTCTGCGCACACCCATTTGGGTCCCTCACACTTTCTACGGCGTCCGGCGCACTCTCATTTGGGTCCCACACACTTTCTACGGAGTTCTGCGCACACCCATTTGGGTCCCGCACACTTTCTACGGCGTCCGGCGCACTCTTGTTTGGGTTCCACACACTTTCTACGGCGTCCGGCGCACTCTCGTTTGGGTTCCACACACTTTCTACGGGGTCCGGCGCACTCCCACTTGGGTCCCGCACACTTTCTACGGCGTCCTGCGCACACCCATTCGGGTCCCACAAACTTTCTATGGCGTTCTGCGCACACCCATTTGGGTCCCGCGCACTTTCTACGGCGTCCGGCGCACTCCCACTTGGGTCCCGCACGCTTCCTATGGCGTTCTGCGCACACCCATTTGGGTCCCACAAACTTTCTACGGCGTTCTACGCACACCCATTTGGGTCCCGCACACTTTCTACGGCGTCCGGCGCACTTCCACTTGGGTCCCGCACACTTTCTACGGCGTTCTGCGCACACCCATTTGGGTCCCGCACACTTTCTACGGCGTCATTTTCCGCAGGCCTACCGTGGGTCCCGCACACTTTCTACGGCGTTCTGCGCACACACCATTTGGGTCCCACACTTTCTACCTCCTCAGCCACTTGGGTCCGGCACACTTTCTACGGCGTGTGTGCGCACACCCATTTGGGTCCCTGCACACTTTCTACGGCGTCCGGCGCACTACGTGGGTCCGTTCGTTATCATGTTTTGCTCGAGAATGGCGGTAGCCCTGCGTCGGCATGGGCGCATTCTCATTTGGGTCCCGCACACTTTCTACGGCGTCCGGCGCACTCTCGTTTGGGTCCCGCACACTTTCTACGGCGTCCGGCGCACTCCCACTTGGGTCCCGCACACTTTCTACGGCGTTCTGCGCACACCCATTTGGGTCCCGCACACTTTCTACGGCGTCCGGCGCACTCCCACTTGGGTCCCGCACACTTTCTACGGCGTTCTGCGCACACCCATTTGGGTCCCACACACTTTCTACGGCGTTCTGCGCACACCCATTTGGGTCCCGCACACTTTCTACGGCGTCCGGCGCACTCTCATTTGGGTCCCACACACTTTCTACGGCGTTCTGCGCACACCCATTTGGGTCCCGCACACTTTCTCCGGCGTCCGGCGCACACCCATTTGGGTCCCACACACTTTCTACGGCGTTCTGCGCACATCCATTTGGGTCCCGCACACTTTCTACGGCGTCCGGCGCACTCTCATTTGGGTCCCACACACTTTCTACGGCGTTCTGCGCACACCCATTTAGATCCCGCACACTTTCTACGGCGTCCGGCGCACTCTCATTTGGGTCTCGCACACTTTCTACGGCATTCTGCGCACACTCATTTGGGACCCGCACACTTTCTACGGCGTCCGGCGCACTCTCATTTGGGTCTCGCACACTTTCTACGGCATTCTGCGCACACCCATTTAGGTACCGCACACTTTCTACGGCGTCCGGCGCACTCTCACTTGGGTCCCACACACGTTCTACGGCGTTCTGCGCGCACCCATTTGGGTCCCGCAGACTTTCTACGGCGTCCGGCGCACACCCATTTGGGTCCCACATACTTTCTACGGCGTTCTGCGCGCACCCATTTGGGTCCCGCACACTTTCTACGGCGTCCGGCGCACTCCCACTTGGGTCCCGCACACTTTCTACGGCGTTCTGCGCACACCCATTTGGGTCCCGCACACTTTCTACGGCGTCCGGCGCACTCCCACTTGGGTCCCGCACACTTTCTACGGCGTTCTGCGCACACCCATTTGGGTCCCGCACACTTTCTACGGCGTCCGGCGCACTCCCACGTGGGTCCCGCACACTTTCTACGGCGTCCGGCGCACTCTCATTTGGGTCCCACACACTTTCTAGGGCGTTCTGCGCACACCCATTTGGGTCCCGCACACTTTCTACGGCGTCCGGCGCACACCCATTTGGATCCCGCACACTTTCTACGGCGTCCGGCGCACTCCCACTTGGGTCCCGCACACTTTCTACGGCGTCCGGCGCACTCTCATTTGGGTCCCTCACACTTTCTACGGCGCCCGGCGCACTCCCACGTGGGTCCCGCACACTTTCTACGGCGTCCGGCGCACTCTCATTTGGGTCCCACACACTTTCTAGGGCGTTCTGCGCACACCCATTTGGGTCCCGCACACTTTCTACGGCGTCCGGCGCACTCCCACTTGGGTCCCGCACACTTTCTACGGCGTTCTGCGCACACCCATTTGGGTCCCACACACTTTCTACGGCGTTCTGCGCACACCCATATGGGTCCCGCACACTTTCTACGGCGTCCGGCGCACCCTCATTTGGGTCCCTCCCACTTTCTACGGCGTTCTGCTCACACCCATTTGGGTCCCACACACTTTCTAGGGCGTTCTGCGCACACCCATTTGGGTCCCGCACACTTTCTACGGCGTCCGGCGCACTCTCATTTGGGTCCCACACACTTTCTACGGCGTTCTGCGCACACCCATTTGGGTCCCGCACACTTTCTACGGCGTCCGGCGCACTCCCACTTGGGTCCCGCACACTTTCTACGGCGTTCTGCGCACACCCATTTGGGTCCCACACACTTTCTACGGCGTTCTGCGCACACCCATTTGGGTCCCGCACACTTTCTACGGCGTCCGGCGCACTCTCATTTGGGTCCCACACACTTTCTACGGCGTTCTGCGCACACCCATTTGGGTCCCGCACACTTTCTACGGCGTCCGGAGCACTCTCATTTGGGTCCCGCACATTTACTACGGCGTTCTGCGCACACCCATTTGGGTCCCGTACACTTTCTACAGCGTCCGGCGCATTGCCACGTGAGTCCCGCACACTTTCTAGGGCGTTCTGCGCACACCGATTTGGGTCCCGCACACTTTCTACGGCGTCCAGCGCACACCCATTTGGATCCCGCACACTTTCTACGGCGTTCGGCGCACTCTCATTTGGGTCCCACACACTTACTTCGGCGTTCTGCGCACACCCATTTGGGTCCCGCACACTTTCTACGGCGTCCGGCGCACTGCCACTTGGGTCCCGCACACTTTCTACGGCGTTCTGCGCTCACTCATTTGGGTCCCGCACACTTTCTACGGCGTCCGGCGCACTCTCATTTGGGTCCCGCCCAATTTCTACGGCGTTCTGCGCACACCCATTTGGGTCCCACACACTTTCTACGGCGTTCTACGCCCACCCATTTGGGTCCCGCACACTTTCTACGGCGTCCGGCGCACACCCATTTGGGTCCCGCACACTTTCTACGGCGTCCGGCGCACTCTCATTTGGGTCCCGCACACTTTCTACGGCGTTCTGCGCACACCCATTTTATTCCCGCACACTTTCTACGGCGTCCGGCGCACTCTCATTTGGGTCTCGCACAGTTTCTACGGCGTTCTGCGCACACCCATTTGGGTCCCACACACTTTCTAAGGCGTCCGGCGCACTCTCATTTGGGTCTCGCACACTTTCTACGGCGTTCTGCGCACACCCATTTGCGTCCCACACACTTTCTACGGCGTTCTGCGCACACCCATTTGGGTCCCGCACACTTTCTACGGTGTTCTGCGCACACCCATTTGGGTCCCTCACACTTTCTAGGGCGTTCTGCGCACACCCATTTGGGACCCTCACACTTTCTACGGCGTCCGGCGCACTCCCACTGGGGTCCCGCACACTTTCTAGGGCGTTCTGCGCACACCCATTTGGGTCCCACACACTTTCTACGGCGTTCTGCGCACACCCATTTGGGTCCCTCACACTTTCTACGGCGTCCGGCGCACTCCCACTTCGGTCTCGAACACTTTCTACGACGTTCTGCGCACACCCATTTGGGTCCCGCACACTTTCTACGGCGTCCGGCGCACTCACACTTAGGTCCCGCACACTTTCTACGGCGTCCGGCGCACTCTCATTTGGGTCCCACACACTTTCTAGGGCGTTCTGCGCACACCCATTTGGGTCCCGCACACTTTCTACGGCGTCCGGCGCACTCCCACTTGGGTCCCGCACACTTTCTACGGCGTTCTGCGCACACCCATTTGGGTCCCGCACACTTTCTACGGCGTCCGGCGCACTCTCATTTGGGTCCCACACACTTTCTAGGGCGTTCTGCGCACACCTATTTGGGTCCCGCACACTTTCTACGGCGTCCGGCGCACTCCCACTTGGGTCCCGCACACTTTCTACGGCGTTCGGCGCACACCCATTTGGGTCCCGCACACTTTCTACGGCGTCCGGCGCACTCCCATTTGGGTCCCGCACACTTTCTACGGCGTCCGGCGCACTCTCATTTGGGCCCCACACACTTTCTACGGCGTTCTGCGCACCCATTTGGGTCCCACACAATTTCTACGGCGTCCGGCGCACTCCCACTTGGGTTCCGCACACTTTCTACGGCGTTCTGCGCACACCCATTTGGGCCCCACACACTTTCTACGGCGTTCTGCGCACACCCATTTGGGTCCCGCACACTTTCTACGGCGTCCGGCGCACTCCCACTTGGGTCCCGCACACTTTCTACGGCGTCCGGCGCACACCCATTTGGGTCCCGCACACTTTCTACGGCGTTCTGCGCACACCCATTTGGGTCCCGCACACTTTCTACGGCGTCCGGCGCACTCCCACTTGGATCCCGCACACTTTCTACGGCGTCCGGCGCACTCTCATATGGGTCCCACACACTTTCTACGGCGTTCTGCGCACACCCATTTGGGTCCCGCACACTTTCTACGGCGTCCGGCGCACTCCCAGTTGGATCCCGCACACTTTCTACGGCGTCCGGCGCACTCTCATTTGGGTCCCACACACTTTCTACGGCGTTCTGCGCACACCCATTTGGGTCCCGCACACTTTCTACGGCGTCCGGCGCACACCCATTTGGATCCCGCACACTTTCTACGGCGTCCGGCGCACTCCCACTTGGGTCCCGCACACTTTCTACGGCGTTCTGCGCACACCCAATTGGGTCCCTCACACTTTCTACGGCGCCCGGCGCACTCCCACGTGGGTCCCGCACACTTTCTACGGCGTCCGGCGCACTCTCATTTGGGTCCCACACACTTTCTAGGGCGTTCTGCGCACACCCATTTGGGTCCCGCACATTTTCTACGGCGTCCGGCGCACTCTCATTCGGGTCCCGCACACTTTCTACGGCGTCCGGCGCACTCCCACTTGGGTCCCGCACACTTTCTACGGTGTTCTGCGCACACCCATTCGGGTCCCTCACACTTTCTACGGCGTCCGGCGCACTCCCACTTGGGTCCCGCACACTTTCTACGGCGTCCGGCGCACTCTCATTTGGGTCCCACACACTTTCTAGGGCGTTCTGCGCACACCCATTTGGGTCCTGCACACTTTCTACGGCGTCCGGCGCACTCTCATTTGGGTCCCACACACTTTCTACGGCGGTCTGCGCACACCCATTTGGGTCCCTCACACTTTCTACGGCGTCCGGAGCATTCCCACTTGGGTCCCGCACACTTTCTACGGCGTCCGGCGCACTCTCATTTGGGTCCCACAAACTTTCTAGGGCGTTCTGCGCACACCCATTTGGGTCCCGCACACTTTCTACGGCGTCCGGCGCACTCCCACTTGGGTCCCGCACACTTTCTACGGCGTTCTGCGCACACCCATTTGGGTCCCGCACACTTTCTACGGCGTCCGGCGCACTCCCACTTGGGTCCCGCACACTTTCTACGGCGTCCGGCGCACTCCCACTTGGTTCCCGCACACTTTCTACGGCGTTCTGCGCACACCCATTTGGGTCCCGCACACTTTCTCCGGCGCCCGGCGCACTCCCACTTGGGTCCCGCACACTTTCTACGGCGTTCTGCGCACCCCCATTTGGGCCCCACACACTTTCTACGGCGTTCTGCGCACACCCATTTGGGTCCCACGAACTTTCTACGGCGTTCTGCGCACTCTCATTTGGGTCCCACACACTTTCTACGGCGTTCTGCGCACACCCATTTGGGTCCCGCACACTTTCTACGGCGTCCGGCGCACCCTACTAGGGTCGCGCACACTTTCTACGGCGTCCGGCGCACTCCCACGTGGGTCCCGCACACTTTCTACGGCGTCCGGCGCACTCCCACTTGGGTCCCGCACGCTTTCTACGGTGTGTGGCGCACTCTCATTTGGGTCCCGCCCACTTTCTACGGCGTTCTGCGCGCACCCATTTGGGTCCCGCACACTTTCTACGGCGTCCGGCGCACACCCATTTGGGTCCCGCACACTTTCTACGGCGTCCGGCGCACTCCCACTTGGGTCCCGCACACTTTCTACGGTGTTCTGCGCACACCCATTTGGGTCCCTCACACTTTCTACGGCGTCCGGCGCACTCCCACTTGGGTCCCGCACACTTTCTACGGCGTCCGGCGCACTCTCATTTGGGTCCCACACACTTTCTAGGGCGTTCTGCGCACACCCATTTGGGTCCCGCACACTTTCTACGGCGTCCGGCGCACACCCATTTGGGTCCCGCACACTTTCTACGGCGTCCGGCGCACTCCCACTTGGGTCCCGCACACTTTCTACGGCGTTCTGCGCACTCCCACTTGGGTCCCGCTCACTTTCTACGGCGTCCGGCGCACTCTCATTTGGGTCCCTCACACTTTCTACTGCGCCCGGCGCACTCCCATTCGGGTCCCACACACTTTCTACGGCGTTCTGCGCACACCCATTTGGGTCCCGCACACTTTCTACGGCGTCCGGCGCACTCCCACTTGGGTCCCGCACACTTTCTACGGCGTTCTGCGCACTCTCATTTGGGTCCCACACACTTTCTAGGGCGTTCTGCGCACACCCGTTTTTGGGTCCCGCACACTTTCTACGGCGTCCGGCGCACTCTCATTTGGGTCCCACACACTTTCTAGGGTGTTCTGCGCACACCCATTCTGGTCCCGCACACTTTCTACGGCGTCTGGCGCACTCCTACTTGGGTCCCGCACACTTTCTACGGCGTTCTGCGCACACCCATTTGGGTCCCGCACACTTTCTACGGTGTTCTGCGCACACCCATTTGGGTCCCTCACACTTTCTACGGCGTCCGGCGCACTCCCACTTGGGTCCGGCACACTTTCTACGGCGTTCTGCTCACACCCATTTGGGTCCCACACACTTTCTAGGGCGTTCTGCACACACCCATTTGGGTCCCGCACACTTTCTACGGCGTTCTGCGCACACCCATTTGGGTCCCTCACACTTTCTACGGCGTCCGGCGCACTCCCACTGGGGTCCCGCACACTTTCTACGGCGTCCGGCGCACTCCCACTGGGGTCCCGCACACTTTCTACGGCGTCCGGCGCACTCTCAATTGGGTCCCACACACTTTCTAGGGCGTTCTGCGCACACCCATTTGGGTCCCGCACACTTTCTACGGCGTCCGGCGCACTCACACTTAGGTCCCGCACACTTTCTACGGCGTTCTGCGCACACCCATTCGGGTCCCACACACTTTCTACGGCGTTCTGCGCACTCTCATTTGGGTCCCACACACTTTCTAGGGCGTTCTGCGCACACCCATTTGGGTCCCGCACACTTTCTACGGCGTCCGGCGCACTCACACTTAGGTCGCGCACACTTTCTACGGCGTTCTGCGCACACTCATTTGGGTCCCTCACACTTTCTACGGCGCCCGGCGCACTCCCACGTGGGTCCCGCACACTTTCTACGGCGTCCGGCGCACTCTCATTTGGGTTCCTCACACTTTCTAGGGCGTTCTGCGCACACCCATTTGGGTCCCGCACACTTTCTACGGCGTCCGGCGCACACCCATTTGGATCCCGCACACTTTCTACGGCGTCCGGCGCACTCCCACTTGGGTCCCGCACACTTTCTACGGCGTCCGGCGCACTCTCATTTGGGTCCCTCACACTTTCTACGGCGCCCGGCGCACTCCCACGTGGGTCCCGCACACTTTCTACGGCGTCCGGCGCACTCTCATTTGGGTCCCACACACTTTCTAGGGCGTTCTGCGCACACCCATTTGGGTCCCGCACACTTTCTACGGCGTCCGGCGCACTCCCACTTCGGTCTCGAACACTTTCTACGGCGTTCTGCGCACACCCATTTGGGTCCCGCACACTTTCTACGGCGTCCGGCGCACTCCCACTTGGGTCCCGCACACTTTCTACGGCGTTCTGCGCACACCCATTTGGGTCCCGCACACTTTCTACGGTGTTCTGCGCACACCCATTTGGGTCCCTCACACTTTCTACGGCGTCCGGCGCACTCCCACTTGGGTCCGGCACACTTTCTACGGCGTTCTGCTCACACCCATTTGGGTCCCACACACTTTCTAGGGCGTTCTGCACACACCCATTTGGGTCCCGCACACTTTCTACGGCGTCCGGCGCACACCCACTTGGGTCCCGCACACTTTCTACGGCGTTCTGCGCACACCCATTTGGGTCCCTCACACTTTCTACGGCGTCCGGCGCACTCCCACTTGGGTCCCGCACACTCTCTACGGCGTCCGGCGCACTCTCATTTGGGTCCCACACACTTTCTAGGGCGTTCTGCGCTCACCCATTTGGGTCCCGCACACTTTCTACGGCGTTCTGCTCACACCCATTCGGGTCCCACACGTTTCCTACTGGGTTCTGTGCTCACCCATTTGGGTCCCACACACTTTCTACGGCGTCCGGCGCACTCTCATTTGGGTCCCTCACACTTACTATGGCGTTCTGCGCACACACAGTTGGGTCCCGCACACTTTCTACGGCGTCCGGCGCACTCTCATTTGGGTCCCACACACTATCTAGGGCGTTCTGCGCACGCCCATTTGGGTCCCGCACACTTTCTACGGCGTCCGGCGCACTCCCACTTGGGTCCCGCACACTTTCTACGGCGTCCGGCGCACTCTCATTTGGGTCCCACACACTTTCTACGGCGTTCTGCGCACACCCATTTGGGTCCCGCACACTTTCTACGGCGTGCGGCGCACTCTCATTTGGGTCCCGCACACTTTCTACGGCGTTCTGCGCACACCCATTTGGGTCCCGCACACTTTCTACGGCGTCCGGCGCACTCCCACTTGGGTCCCGCACACTTTCTACGGCGTTCTGCGCACACCCATTTGGGTCCCACACACTTTCTACGGCGTTCTGCGCACACCCATTTGGGTCCCGCACACTTTCTACGGCGTCCGGCGCACTCTCATTTGGGTCCCGCACACTTTCTACGGCGTTCCGCGCACACCCATTTGCGTCCCACACACTTTCTACGGCGTCCGGCGCACACCCATTTAGGTACCGCACACTTTCTACGGCGTCCGGCGCACTCTCACTTGGGTCCCACACACTTTCTACGGCGTTCTGCGCCCACCCATTTGGGGTCCCGCACACTTTCTACGGCGTCCGGCGCACTCCCACTTGGGTCCCGCACACTTTCTACGGCGTTCTGCGCACACCCATTTGGGTCCCACACACTTTCTACGGCGTTCTGCGCACACCCATTTGGGTCCCGCACACTTTCTACGGGGTCCGGCGCACTCCCACTTGGGTCCCGCACACTTTCTACGGCGTTCTGCGCACACCCATTTGGGTCCCGCACACTTTCTACGGGGTCCGGCGCACTCCCACTTGGGTCCCGCACACTTTCTACGGCGTCCGGCGCACTCTCATTTGGGTCCCACACACTTTCTAGGGCGTTCTGCGCACACCCATTTGGGTCCCGCACACTTTCTACGGCGTCCGGCGCACTCCCACTTGGGTACCGCACACTTTTCACGGCGTTCTGCGCACACCCATTTGGGTCCCACACACTTTCTACGGCGTCCGGCGCACTCCCACTTGGGTCCCGCACACTTTATAAGGCGTTCTGCACACACCCATTTGGGTCCCGCACACTTTCTACGGCGTCCGGCGCACTCTCATTTGGGTCCCACACACTTTCTAGGGCGTTCTGCGCACACCCATTTGGGTCCCGCACACTTTCTACGGCGTCCGGCGCACTCTCATTTGGGTCCCACACACTTTCTAGGGCGTTCTGCGCACACCCATTTGGGTCCCGCACAATTTCTACGGCGTCCGGCGCACTCCCACTTGGGTCCCGCACACTTTCTACGGCGTTCTGCGCACACCCATTCGGGTCCCACACACTTTCTACGGCGTTCTGCGCACACCCATTTGGGTCCCGCACACTTTCTACGGCGTCCGGCGCACTCCCACTTGGGTCCCGCACACTTTCTACGGTGTTCTGCGCACACCCATTTGGGTCCCTCACACTTTCTACGGCGTCCGGCGCACTCTCATTTGGGTCCCGCACACTTTCTACGGCGTCCGGCGCACTCCCACTTGGGTCCCGCACACTTTCTAGGGCGTTCTGCGCACACCCATTTGGGTCCCGCACACTTTCTACGGCGTCCGGCGCACACCCATTTGGGTCCCGCACACTTTCTACGGCGTCCGGCGCACTCCCATTTGGGTCCCTCACACTTTCTACGGCGTCCGGCGCACACCCATTTGGGTCCCGCACACTTTCTACGGCGTCCGGCGCACTCCCACTTGGGTCCCGCACACTTTCTACGGTGTTCTGCGCACACCCATTTGGGTCCCTCACACTTTCTACGGCGTCCGGCGCACTCCCACTTGGGTCCCGCACACTTTCTACGGCGTCCGGCGCACTCTCATTTGGGTCCCACACACTTTCTAGGGCGTTCTGCGCACACCCATTTGGGTCCCGCACACTTTCTACGGCGTCCGGCGCACACCCATTTGGATCCCGCACACTTTCTACGGCGTCCGGCGCACTCCCACTTGGGTCCCGCACACTTTCTACGGCGTCCGGCGCACTCTCATTTGGGTCCCACACACTTACTACGGCGTTCTGCGCACACCCATTTGGGTCTCGCACACTTTCTACGGCGTCCGGCGCACTCTCATTTGGGTCCCGCACACTTTCTACGGCGTTCTGCGCACACCCATTTGGGTCCCGCACACTTTCTACGGCGTCCGGCGCACACCCATTCGGGTCCCACACACTTTCTACGGCGTTCTGCGCACTCCCACTTGGGTCCCGCACACTTTCTACGGCGTCCGGCGCACTCTCATTTGGGTCCCTCACACTTTCTACGGCGCCCGGCGCACTCCCACGTGGGTCCCGCACACTTTCTACGGCGTCCGGCGCACTCTCATTTGGGTCCCACACACTTTCTAGGGCGTTCTGCGCACACCCATTTGGGTCCCGCACACTTTCTACGGCGTCCGTCGCACTCTCATTTGGGTCCCACACACTTTCTACGGCGTCCGGTGCACTCCTACTTGGGTCCCGCACACTTTCTACGGCGTCCGGCGCACTCTCATTTGGGTCCCTCACACTTTCTACGGCGTTCTGCGCACACCCATTTGGGTCCCGCACACTTTCTACGGCGTCCGGCGCACTCTCATTTGGGTCCCACACACTTTCTAGGGCGTTCTGCGCACACCCATTTGGGTCCCGCACACTTTCTACGGCGTCCGGCGCACTCCCACTTGGGTCCCGCACACTTTCTACGGCGTCCGGCGCACTCTCATTTGGGTCCCTCACACTTTCTACGGCGCCCGGCGCACTCCCACGTGGGTCCCGCACACTTTCTACGGCGTTCTGCGCACACCCATTTGGGTCCCACACACTTTCTACGGCGTTCTGCGCACACCCATTTGGGTCCCGCACACTTTCTACGGCGTCCGGCGCACTCCCACTTGGGTCCCGCACACTTTCTACGGCGTCCGGCGCACACCCATTTGGGTCCCACACACTTTCTACGGCGTTCTGCGCACACCCATTTGGGTCCCGCACACTTTCTACGGCGTCCGGCGCACTCCCACTTGGGTCCCGCACACTTTCTACGGCGTCCGGCGCACTCCCACTTGGGTCCCACACACTTTCTACGGCGTCCTGCGCACACCCATTCGGGTCCCACACACTTTCTACGGCGTTCTGCGCACACCCATTTGGGTCCCGCACACTTTCTACGGCGTCCGGCGCACTCCCACTTGGGTCCCGCACACTTTCTACGGCGTTCTGCGCACACCCATTTGGGTCCCGCACACTTTCTACGGCGTCCGGCGCACTCCCACTTGGGTCCCGCACACTTTCTACGGCGTCCGGCGCACTCCCACTTGGGTCCCGCACACTTTCTACGGCGTTCTGCGCACACCCATTTGGGTCCCGCACACTTTCTACGGCGTCCGGCGCACTCCCACTTGGGTCCCGCACACTTTCTACGGCGTTCTGCGCACACCCATTTGGGTCCCACACACTTTCTACGGCGTTCTGCGCACACCCATTTGGGTCCCGCACACTTTCTACGGCGTCCGGCGCACACCCATTTGGGTCCCCCACCCTTTCTAGGGGATCCAGCGCACTCCCACTTGGGTCCCGCACACTTTCTACGGCGTCCGGCGCACTCTCATTTGGGTCCCACACACTTTCTACGGCGTTCTGCGCCCACCCATTTGGGTCCCGCACACTTTCTACGGCGTCCGGCGCACACCCATTTGGGTCCCGCACACTTTCTACGGCGTCCGGCGCACACCCATTTGGGTCCCGCACACTTTCTACGGCGTCCGGCGCACTCCCACTTGGGTCCCGCACACTTTCTACGGCGTCCGGCGCACTCCCACTTGGGTCCCGCACACTTTCTACGGCGTTCTGCGCACACCCATTTGGGTCCCACACACTTTCTACGGCGTTCTGCGCACACCCATTTGGGTCCCGCACACTTTCTACGGCGTCCGGCGCACTCTCATTTGGGTCCCACACACTTTCTAGGGCGTTCAGCGCACACCCATTTGGGTCCCGCACACTTTCTACGGCGTCCGGCGCACTCTCATTTGGGTCCCACACACTTTCTAGGGCGTTCAGCGCACACCCATTTGGGTCCCGCACACTTTCTACGGCGTTCGGCGCACTCCCACTTGGGTCCCGTACACTTTCTACGGCGTTCTGCGCTTATCCATTTGGGTTCCGCACACTTTCTACGGCGTCTGACGCACTCCCACGTGGGTCCCGCACACTTTGTACGGCGCCCGGCGCATTCTCATCTGGGTTCCACACACTTTCTAGGGCGTTCTGCGCACACCCATTTGGGTTCCGCACACCTTCTACGGCGTCCGGCGCACTCCCATTTGGGTCCCGCACACTTTCTACGGCGTCCGGCGCACACCCATTTGGGTCCCATACACTTTCTACGGCGTTCTGCGCACACCCATTTGGGTCCCGCACACTTTATACGGCGTCCGGCGCACACTCAATTGGGTCCCGCACACTTACTTCGGCGTTCTGCGCACACCCATTTGGGTCCCGCTCACTTTCTACGGCGTCCGGCGCACTCTCAATTGGGTCCCGCACACTTTCTACGGCGTCCGGCGCACTCCCACTTGGGTCCCGCACACTTTCTACGGCGTTCTGCGCACACCCATTTGGGTCCCACACACTTTCTACGGCTTCCGACGCACTCCCACGTGGCTCCCGCACACTTTCTCCGCCGTTCTGCGCACCCCCATTTGGGTCCCGCACACTTTCTACGGCGTCCGGCGCACTCCCACTTGGGTCCCGCACACTTTCTACGATGTTCGGCGCACTCTCATTTGGGTCCCACACACTTACTTCGGCGTTCTGCGCACACCCATTTGGGTCCCGCACACTTTCTACGGCGTCCGGCGCACTCCCACTTGGGTCCCGCACACTTTCTACGGCGTTCTGCGCACTCTCAATTGGATCCCGCACACTTTCTACGGCGGCAGGCGCACTCCCACGTGGGTCCCGCACACTTTCTACGGCGTTCCGCGCACACCCATTTGGGTCCCACACACTTTCTAGGGCGTTCTGCGCACACCCATTTGGGTCCCGCACACTTTCTACGGCGTCCGGCGCACTCCCACTTGGGTCCCGCACACTTTCTACGGCGTCCGGCGCACTCCCACTTGGGTCCCACACACTTTCTACGGCGTTCTGCGCACACCCATTTGGGTCCCGCACACTTTCTACGGCGTCCGGCGCACTCACATTTGGGGCACGCACACTTTCTACGGCGTTCTGCGCACACCCATTTGGGTCCCACACACTTTCTACGGCGTTCTGCGCACACCCATTTGGGTCCCGCACACTTTCTACGGCGTCCAGCGCACTCCCACTTGGGTCCCGCACACTTTCTACGGCGTCCGGCGTTCACCCATTTGGGCCCCACACACTTTCTACGGCGTCCGGCGTACTCCCACTTGGGTCACGCACACTTTCTACGGCGTCCGGCGCACTCTCATTTGGGTCCCGCACACTTTCTACGGCGTTCTGCGCACACCCATTTGGGTCCCGCACACTTTCTACGGCGTCCGGCGCACACCCATTTGGGTCCCGCACACTTTCTACGGCATCCGGCGCACTCCCACGTGGGTCCCGCACACTTTCTACGGCGTCCGGCGCACACTCATTTGGGTCCCACACACTTTCTACGGCGTTCTGCGCACACCCATTTGGGTCCCACACACTTTCTATGGCGTCCGGCGTACTGTTATTTGGGTACTACACACTTTCTACGGCGTTCTGCGCACACCCATTTGGGTCCCGCACACTTTCTACGGCGTCCTGAGCACTCTCATTTGGGTCCCACACACTTTCTACGGCGTTCTGCGCACACCCATTTGGGTCCCGCACACTTTCTACGGCGTCCGGCGCACTCTCATTTGGGTCCCACACACTTTCTAGGGCGTTCTGCGCACACCCATTTGGGTCCCGCACACTTTCTACGGCGTCCGGCGCACTCCCACTTGGGTCCCGCACACTTTCTACGGCGTCCGGCGCACTCCCACTTGGGTCCCGCACACTTTCTACGGTGTTCTGCGCACACCCATTTGGGTCCCTCACACTTTCTACGGCGTCCGGCGCACTCCCACTTGGGTCCGGCACACTTTCTACGGCGTTCTGCTCACACCCATTTGGGTCCCACACACTTTCTAGGGCGTTCTGCACACACCCATTTGGGTCCCGCACACTTTCTACGGCGTTCTGCGCACACCCATTTGGGTCCCGCACACTTTCTACGGCGTCCGGCGCACTCCCACTGGGGTCCCGCACACTTTCTACGGCGTCCGGCGCACTCCCACTGGGGTCCCGCACACTTTCTACGGCGTCCGGCGCACTCTCAATTGGGTCCCACACACTTTCTAGGGCGTTCTGCGCACACCCATTTGGGTCCCGCACACTTTCTACGGCGTCCGGCGCACTCCCACTTGGGTCCCGCACACTTTCTACGGCGTTCTGCGCACACCCATTCGGGTCCCGCACACTTTCTACGGCGTCCGGCGCACTCCCACTTGGGTCCCGCACACTTTCTACGGCGTCCGGCGCACTCTCATTTGGGTCCCACACACTTTCTACGGCGTTCTGCGCACACCCATTTGGGTCCCGCACACTTTCTACGGCGTCCGGTGCACTCCCACTTGGGTCCCGCACACTTTCTACGGCGTCCGGCGCACTCTCATTTGGGTCCCACACACTTTCTACGGAGTTCTGCGCACACCTATTTGGGTCCCTCACACTTTATACGGCGTCCGGTGCATTCTTATTTGGGTGCCACACACTTTCTACGGCGTTCTGCGCACTCCCACTTGGGTCCCGCACACTTTCTACGGCGTTCTGCGCACTCTCGTTTGGGTCCCGCACACTCTCTTCGGCGTCCGGCGCACTCCCATTTGGGTCCCACACATTTACTACGGCGGTCTGCGCACACCCATTTGAGTCCCGCACACTTTCAGCGGCGTCCGGCGCACTCCCATTTGGGTCCCGCACACTTTCTACGGCGTTCTGCGCACTCCCATTTGGGTCCCACAAACTTTCCACGGCGTCCTGCGCATCCCAGTCGAGTCCCGCACACTTTCAACGGCGTCCGGCGCACTCCCATTTGGGTCCCGCACACCTTCTACGGCGTTCTGCGCACACCCATTTGGGTCCCGCACACTTTCTACGGCGTCCGGCGCACTCTCATTTGGGTTCCGCACACTTTCTACGGCGTTCTGCGCACACCCATTTGGGCCCCACACACTTTCTACGGCGTTCTGCGCACACCCATTTGGGTCCCTCACACTTTCTACGGCGTCCGGCGCACTCCCACTTGGGTCCCGCACACTTTCTACGGCGTCCGACGCTCTCTCATTTGGGTCCCACACACTTTCTACGGCGTTCTGCGTACGCCCATTTGGGTCCCGCACACTTTCTACGGCGTCCGGCGCACTCCCACTTGGGTTCCGCACACTTTCTACGGCGTTCTGCGCACACCCATTTGGGCCCCACACACTTTCTACGGCGTTCTGCGCACACCCATTTGGGTCCCGCACACTTTCTACGGCGTCCGGCGCACTCCCACTTGGGTCCCGCAGACTTTCTACGGCGTTCTGCGCACACCCATTTGGGTCCCGCACACATTCTACGGCCTCCGGCGCACTCCCACTTGGGTCCCGCACACTTTCTACGGCGTTCTGCGCTTACCCCTTCGGGTCCCACACACTTTCTACGGCGTTCTGCGCACTCCCACTTGGGTCCCGCACACTCTCTACGGCGTCCGGCGCACTCTCATTTGGGTCCCACACACTTTCTAGGGCGTTCTGCGCTCACCCATTTGGGTCCCGCACAATTTCTACGGCGTCCGGCGCACTTCCACTTGGGTTCCGCACAATTTCTACGGCGTTCTGCGCACTCCCATTTGGGCCCCACACACTTTCTACGGCGTTCTGCGCACACCCATTTGGGTCCCGCACACTTTCTGCGGCGTCCGGCGCACTCCCATTTGGGTCCCACACACTTTCTACGGCGTTCTGCGCACACCCATTTGGGTCCCGCACACTTTCTACGGCGTCCGGCGCACTCTCATTTGGGTCCCGCACACTTTCTACGGCGTCCGGCATACTCTCATTTGGGTCCAGCACACTTTCTACGGCGTTCTGCGCACACCCATTTGGGTCCCTCACACTTTCTACGGCGTCCGGCGCACACCCATTTGGGTCCCGCACACTTTCTACGGCGTCCGGCGCACTCACACTTAGGTCCCGCACACTTTCTACGGCGTTCTGCGCACACCCATTTGGGTCCCGCACACTTTCTACGGCGTCCGGCGCACTCCCACTTGGGTCCCGCACGCTTTCTACGGCGTTCTGCGCACACCCATTTGGGTCCCGCACACTTTCTACGGCGTCCGGCGCACTCCCACTGGGATCCCGCACACTTTCTACGGCGTCCGGCGCACTCCCATTTGGGTCCTCACACTTTCTACGGCGTTCTGCGCACACCCATTTGGGTCCCGCACACTTTCTACGGCGTCCGGCGCACTCCCATTTGGGTCCCGCACACTTTCTACGGCGTCCGGCGCACACCTCATTTGGGTCCCACACACTTTCTACGGCGTTCTGCGCACACCCATTTGGGTCCCGCACACTTTCTACGGCGTCCGGCGCACTCCCATTTGGGTCCCGCACACTTTCTACGGCGTCCGGCGCACTCCCATTTGGGTCCCACACACTTTCTACGGCGTTCTGCGCACACCCATTTGGGTCCCGCACACTTTCTACGGCGTCCGGCGCACCCATTTGGGTCCCGCACACTTTCTACGGCGTTCTGCGCACTCCCATTTGGGTCCCGCACACTTTCTACGGCGTTCTGCGCACACCCATTTGGGTCCCACACACTTTCTACGGCGTCCGGCGCACACCCATTTGGGTCCCGCCCACTTTCCACGCCGCCCGGCGCACTCCCACTTGGGTCCCGCACACTTTCTACGGCGTCCGGCGCACACCCATTTGGGTCCCACACACTTTCTACGGCGTTCTGCGCACACCCATTTGGGTCCCGCACACTTTCTACGGCGTCCGGCGCACTCCCACTTGGGTCCCGCACACTTTCTACGGCGTTCTGCGCACACCCATTTGGGTCCCACACACTTTCTACGGCGTCCGGCGCACTCCCACTTGGGTCCCGCACACTTTCTACGGCGTCTGGCGCACTCACACTTGGGTCCCACACGCTTTCTACGGCGTCTGGTGCACTCTCATTTGGGTCTCGCACACTTTCTACGGTGTACGGCGCACTCCCACTTGGGTCCCACACACTTTCTACGGCGTTCTGCGCACACCCATTTGATTCCCGCACACTTTCTACGGCGTCCGGCGCACTCCCGCGTGGGTCCCGCACACTTTCTACGGCGTCCGGCGCACTCCCACTTAGGTCCCGCACACTTTCTACGGCGTCCGGCGCACTCACATTTGGGTCCGGCACACTTTCTACGGCGTTCTGCGCACGCCCATTTGGGTCCCGCACACTTTCCACGGCGTCCGGCGCACTCCCACTTGGGTCCCGCACACTTTCTCTACGGCGTCCGGCGCACTCTCATTTGGGTCCCACACACTTTCTACGGCGTCCGGCGCACTCCCACTTTGGGTCCCGCACACTTTCTACGGCGTCCGGCGCACTCTCATTTGGGTCCCACACACTTTCTACGGCGTCCGGCGCACTCCCATTTGGGTCCCGCACACTTTCTACGGCGTCCGGCGCACTCCCATTTGGGTCCCCGCACACTTTCTACGGCGTCCGGCGCACTCCCATTTGGGTCCCGCACACTTTCTACGGCGTCCGGCGCACTCTTACTGGGTCCCGCACACTTTCTACGGCGTCCGGCGCACTCTCTCATTTGGGTCCCACAAACTTTCTACGGCGCTCTGCGCACACCCACTTGGGTCCCGCACACTTTCTACGGCGTCCGGCGCACTCCCACGTGGGTCCCGCAAACTTTCTGCGGCGTTCTGCGCACACCCATTTGGGTCCCGCACACTTTCAACGGCGTCCGGCGCACTCCCACTTGAGTCCCGCACACTTTCTACGGCGTCCGGCGCACTCCCACGTGGGTCCCGCACACTTTCTACGGCGTTCTGCGCATTCCCACTTGGATCCCACACACTTTCTGCAGCGTACGGCGCACTCCCACTTAAGTTCCGCACACTTTCTATGGCACTCTGCGCACACCCACTTGGGTCCCGCACACTTTCTACGAAGTTCTGCGCACACCCACTTGGGTCCCGCACACTTTCTACGGCGTCCGGCGCACTCTCATTTGGGTCCCACACACTTTCTACGGCGTTCAGCGCACGCCCATTTGGGTCCCACAAACTTTCTACGGCTACCTGCGCACTCCTGGGTCCTCACACTTTCTACGGCGTTCTGCGCACACCCATTTGGGTCTCGCACACTTTCTGCGGCGTCCGGCGCACACCCATTTGGGTCCCACACACTTCGTACGGCGTTCTGCGCACACCCATTTGGGTCCCGCACACTTTCTACGGCGTCCGGCGCACACCCATTTGGGTCCCGCACACTTTCTACGGCGCCCGGCGCACTCCCACTCGGGTCCCGCACACTTTCTACGGCGTCCGGCGCACACCCATTTGGGTCCCGCACACTTTATACGGCGTCCGGCGCAATCCCACGTGGGTCCCGCACACTTTCTACGGCGTCCGGCGCACTCTCATTTGGGTCCCGCACACTTTCTACGGCGTTCTGCGCACACCCATTTGGGTCCCGCACACTTTCTACGGCCTCCCCGCACTCCCACTCTGGTTCCGCACTCTTTCTACGGCGTTCCGGCACACCCATTTGGGTCCCACACACTTTCTACGGCGTCCGGCGCACACACCCATTTGGGTCCCGCACACTTTCTACGGCGTCCGGCGCACTCCTCATTTGGTTCCCGCACGCTTCCTAGGGCGTTCTGCGCACACCCATTTGGGTCCCGCACACTTTCTACGGCGTTCTGCGCTCACCCATTTGGGTCCCGCACACTTTCTACGGCGTCCGGCGCACTCCCACTTGGGTCCCGCACACTTTCTACGGCGTTCTGCGCACACCCATTCGGGTCCCACACACTTTCTACGGCGTTCTGCGCACTCCCACTTGGGTCCCGCACACTTTCTACGGCGTCCGGCGCACTCTCATTTGGGTCCCACACACCTTCTAGGGCGTTCTGCGCTCACCCATTTGGGTCCCGCACACTTTCTACGGCGTCCGGCGCACTCCCACTTGGGTCCCGCACACTTTCTACGGCGTCCGGCGCACTCTCATTTGGGTCCCGCACACTTTCTACGGCGCCCGGCGCACACCCATTTGGATCCCGCACACTTTCTACGGCGTCCGGCGCACTCCCACTTGGGTCCCGCACACTTTCTACGGCGTCCGGCGCACTCTCATTTTTGTCCCTCACACTTTCTACGGCGTTCTGCGCACACCCATTTGGGTCCCACACACTTTCTACGGCGTCCGGCGCACACCCATTTGGGTCCCACACACTTTCTACTGCGTTCTGCGCACACCCATTTTATTCCCGCACACTTTCTACGACGTCCGGCGCACTCTCATTTGGGTCCCGCACACTTTCTACGGCGTCCGGCGCACTCCCACTTGGGTCCCGCACACTTTCTACGGCGTCCGGCGCACTCTCATTTGGGTCCCACACACTTTCTAGGGCGTTCTGCGCACACCCATTTGGCTCCCGCACAGTTTCTACGGCGTCCGGCGCACTCCACCCATTGGGTCCCGCACACTTTCTACGGCGTCCGGCGCACTCTCATTTGGGTCCCGCACACTTTCTACGGCGTCCAGCGCACTCCCACTTGGGTCCCGCACACTCTCTACGGCGTCCTGCGCACTCCCACTTGGGTCCCGCACACTTTCTACGGCGTCCGGCGCACTCTCATTTGGGTCCCGCACACTTTCTACGGCGTCCGGCGCACTCCCACTTGGGTCCCGCACACTTTCTACGGCGTCCGGCGCACTCTCATTTGGGTCCCACACACTTTCTAGGGCGTTCTGCGCACACCCATTTGGCTCCCGCACAATTTCTACGGCGTCCGGCGCACTCCCACTTGGGTCCCGCACACTTTCTACGGCGTTCTGCGCACACCCATTTGGGTCCCACACACTTTCTACGACGTCCGGCGCACACCCATTTGGGTCCCGCACACTTTCTACGGCGTCCGGCTCACTCTCATTTGGGTCCCACACACTTTCTAGGGTGTTCTGCGCACACCCATTTGGGTCCCGCACACTTTCTACGGCGTTCCGGCGCACTCTCATTTGGGTCCCGCATACTTTCTACGGCGTCCTGCGCACACCCATTTGGGTCCCACACACTTTATAGGGCGTTCTGCGCACACCCATTTGGGTCCCGCACACTTTCTACGGCGTCCGGCGCACTCCCACGTGGGTCCCGCACACGTTCTACGGCGTCCGGCGCAGTTTCATTTAGGTCCCACACACTTTTTACGGCGTTCTGCACACACCCATTCGGGTCCCGCACACTTTCTACGGCGTCCGGCGCACTCTCATTTGGGTCCCGCACACTTTCTACGGCGTTCTGCGCACACCCATTTGGGTTCCGCACACTTTATACGGCGTGCGGCACACTCCCACTTGGGTCCCGCACACTTTCTACGGCGTTCTGCGCACACCCATTTGGGTCCCACACACTTTCTACGGCGTTCTGCGCACACCCATTTGGGTCCCGCACACTTTCTACGGCGTCCGGCGCACTCCCACTTGGGTCCCGCACACTTTCTACGGCGTCCGGCGCACTCTCATTTGGGTCCCACACACTTTCTACGGCGTTCGGCGCACTCCCACGTGGGTCCCGCACACTTTCTACGGCGTCCGGCGCACTCTCATTTGGGTTCCTCACACTTTCTAGGGCGTTCTGCGCACACCCATTTGGGTCCCTCACACTTTCTACGGCGTCCGGCGCACTCCCACTGGGGTCCCGCACACTTTCTACGGCGTCCGGCGCACTCTCATTTGGGTCCCACACACTTTCTAGGGCGTTCTGCGCACACCCATTTGGGTCTCGCACACTTTCTACGGCGTCCGGCGCACTCCCACTTAGGTCCCGCACACTTTCTACGGCGTCCGGCGCACACCCATTTGGGTCCCGCACACTTTCTACGGCGTCCGGCGCACTCCCACTTGGGTCCCGCACACTTTCTACGGCGTCCGGCGCACACCCATTTGGGTCCCACACACTTTCTACGGCGTTCTGCGCACACCCATTTAGGTCCCACACACTTTCTACGGCTTGTGGCGCACTCCCACTTGGGTCCCGCACACTTTCTACGGCGTTCTGTGCACACCCATTTGGGTCCCACACACTTTCTACGGCGTCCGGCGCACTCCCACTTAGGTCCCGCACACTTTCTACGGCGTCCGGCGCACTCCCACTTGGGTCCCTCGCACTTTCTACGGCGTCCGGCGCACTCCCACTTGGGTCCCGCACACTTTCTACGGCGTTCTGCGCACTCCACTTGGGTTCCGCACACTTTCTACGGCGTTCTGCGCACACCCATTTGGGTACCACACACTTTCTAGGGCGTTCTGCGCACCCCCGCTTGGGTCCCGCACACTTTCTACGGCATCCGACGCACTCTCATTTATGTCCCGCACACTTTCTAGGGCGTTCTGCGCACACCCATTTTATTCCCGCACACTTTCTACGGCGTCCGGCGCACTCCCACGTGAGTCCCGCACACTTTCTACGGCGTCCGGCGCACACCCATTTGGGTCCCATAAACTTTCTACGGCGTCCGGCGCGCACCCATTTGGGTCCCGCACAATTCCTACGGCGTCAGGCGCACTTCCACTTGGGTCCGCACACTTTCTACGGCGTTCTGCGCACACCCATTTGGGCCCCACACACTTTCTAAGGCGTTCTGCGCACACCCATTTGGGTCCCGCACACTTTCTACGGCGTCCGGCGCACTCCCATTTGGGTCTCGCACACTTTTTACGGCGTCCGGCGCACTCCCACTTGGGTCCCGCACACTTTCTACGGCGTCCGGCGCACTCTCATTTGGGTCCCTCACACTTTCTACGGCGTTCTGCGCACACCCATTTGGGTCCCGCACACTTTCTACGGCGTCCGGCGCACTCTCATTTGGGTCCCGCACACTTTCTACGGCGTTCTGCGCACACCCATTTGGGTCCCGCACACTTTCTACGGCGTCAGGCGCACACCCATTTGGATCCCGCACACTTTCTACGGCGTCCGGCGCACTCCCACTTGGGTCCCGCACACTTTCTACGGCGTTCGGCGCACTCTCATTTGGGGCCCTCACACTTTCTTCGGCGCCCGGCGCGCTCCCACCTGGGGCCCGCACACTTTCTGGCGTCCGGCGCACACTTTCTACCTCCACCACTTGGGTCCCGCACACTTTCTACGGCGTTCTGCGCACACCCATTCGGGTCCCACACACTTTCTACGGCGTTCTGCGCACTCCCACTTGGGTCCCGCACACTTTCTACGGCGTCCGGCGCACTCTCATTTGGGTCCCTCACACTTTCTACGGCGCCCGGCGCACTCCCACGTGGGTCCCGCACACTTTCTAGGGCGTCCGGCGCACTCTCATTTGGGTTCCTCACACTTTCTAGGGCGTTCTGCGCACACCCATTTGGGTCCCGCACACTTTCTACGGCGTCCGGCGCACACCCATTTGGATCCCGCACACTTTCTACGGCGTCCGGCGCACTCCCACTTGGGTCCCGCACACTTTCTACGGCGTCCGGTGCACTCCTACTTGGGTCCCGCACGCTTTCTACGGCGTCCGGCGCACTCTCATTTGGGTCCCTCACACTTTCTACGGCGCCCGGCGCACTCTCATTTGGGTCCCTCACACTTTCTACGGCGCCCGGCGCACTCCCACGTGGGTCCCGCACACTTTCTACGGCGTCCGGCGCACTCTCATTTGGGTCCCACACACTTTCTAGGGCGTTCTGCGCACACCCATTTGGGTCCCGCACACTTTCTACGGCGTCCGGCGCACTCCCACTTCGGTCTCGAACACTTTCTACGGCGTCCGTCGCACTCTCATTTGGGTCCCACACACTTTCTACGGCGTTCTGCGCACACTCATTTGGGTCCCGCACACTTTCTACGGCGTCCGGCGCACTCCCACTTGGGTCCCGCACACTTTCTACGGCGTCCGGCGCACTCTCATTTGGGTCCCACACACTTTCTAGGGCGTTCTGCGCACACCCATTTGGGTCCCGCACACTTTCTACGGCGTTCTGCGCACACCCATTTGGGTTCCGCACACTTTCTACAGCGTCCGGTGCACTCTTATTTGGGTCCCACACACTTTCTACGGCGTCCGGCACACTCCCACTGATGTCCTGCACACTTTCTACGGGGTCCGGCGCACTCCCAATTGGGTCCCACACACTTTTTACGGCGTTCTGCGCACACCCATTTGGGTTCCCGCACACTTTCTACGGCCTGCGGCGCCCCCCCACGTAGGTCACGCACCCTTTCTACGGCGCTCTGCGCACACCCATCTGGGGCCCGCACACTTTCTACGGCGTTCTGGCGCACTCACACCCATTTGGGTCCCGCACACTTTCTACGGCGTCCGGCGCACTCCCACTTGGGTTCCGCACACTTTCTACGGCGTCCGGCGCACACCCATTTGGGTCCCGCACAATTTCTACGGCGTCCGGCGCACTCCCACTTGGGTTCCGCACACTTTCTACGGCGTTCTGCGCACACCCATTTGGGCCCCACACACTTTCTACGGCGTTCTGCGCACACCCATTTGGGTCCCGCACACTTTCTACGGCGTCCGGCGCACTCCCACTTGGGTCCCGCACACTTTCTACGGTGTTCTGCGCACACCCATTTGGGTCCCTCACACTTTCTACGGCGTCCGGCGCACTCCCACTTGGGTCCCGCACACTTTCTACGGCGTCCGGCGCACTCTCATTTGGGTCCCACACACTTTCTAGGGCGTTCTGCGCACACCCATTTGGGTCCCGCACGCTTTCTACGGCGTTCGGCGCACTCTCATTCGGGTCCCGCACGCTTTCTACGGCGTTCGGCGCACTCTCATTCGGGTCCCACGCACTTTCTAGGGCGTCCGGCACTCTCATTTGGGTCCTCACACTTTCTACGGCGTCCGGCGCACTCCCATCTGGGTCCCGCACACTTTCTCCGGCGTTCTGCGCACACCCATTTGGGTCCCACACACTTTATAGGGCGTTCTGCGCACACCCATTTGGGTCCCGCACACTTTCTACGGCGTCCGGCGCACTCCCACTTTGGGTCCCGCACACTTTCTACGGCGTCCGGCGCACCTCCATTTGGGTCCCGCACACTTTCTACGGCGTCCGGCGCACTCTCATTTGGGTCCCTCACACTTTCTACGGCGTCCGGCGCACACCCATTTGGGTCCCGCACACTTTCTCTACGGCGTTCTGCGCACTCCCATTTGGGTACCGCACACTTTCTACGGCGCCCGGCGCACTCCCACTTGGGTCCCGCACACTTTCTACGGCGTCCGGCGCACTCTCATTTGGGTCCCACACACTTTCTAGGGCGTTCTGCGCACACCCATTTGGGTCCCGCACACTTTCTACGGCGTCCGTCGCACTCTCATTTGGGTCCCACACACTTTCTACGGCGTCCGGTGCACTCCTACTTGGGTCCCGCACGCTTTCTACGGCGTCCGGCGCACTCTCATTTGGGTCCCTCACACTTTCTACGGCGTCCGGCGCACTCTCATTTGGGTCCCTCACACTTTCTACGGCGTCCGGCGCACTCCCACTTGGGTCCGGCACACTTTCTACGGCGTTCTGCTCACACCCATTTGGGTCCCACACACTTTCTAGGGCGTTCTGCACACACCCATTTGGGTCCCGCACACTTTCTACGGCGTCCGGCGCACACCCACTTGGGTCCCGCACACTTTCTACGGCGTCCGGCGCACTCCCACTTGGGTCCCGCACACTTTCTACGGCGTCCGGCGCACTCTCATTTGGGTCCCTCACACTTTCTACGGCGCCCGGCGCACTCCCACGTGGGTCCCGCACACTTTCTACGGCGTCCGGCACACACCCTTTTGGATCCCGCACACTTTCTACGGCGTTCTGCACACCCATTTGGGTCCCGCACACTTTCTACGGCGTCCGGCGCACCTCATTTGGGTCCCGAACACTTTCTACGGCGTTCTGCGCACACCCATTTGGGTCCCGCACACTTTCTACGGCGTCCGGTGCACTCCTATTTGGGTCCCGCACACTTTCTACGGCGTCCGGCGCACTCCCATTTGGGTCCCACACACTTTCTACGGCGTTCTGCGCACACCCATTTGGGTCCCGCACACTTTATATGGCGTCCGGCGCACTCCCACTTGGGTCCCGCACACTTTCTACGGCGTTCCGCGCACACCCATTTGGGTCCCGCACACTTTCTACGGCGTCCGGCGCACTCCTACTTGGGTCCCGCACACTTTCTACGGCGTCCGGCGCACTCCCACTTGGGTCCCGCGCACTTTCTACGGCGTTCTGCGCACACCCATTTGGGTCCCGCACACTTTCTACGGCGTCCGGCGCACTCCCCATTTGCGTCCCCCACACTTTCTACGTCGTTCTGCGCACACCCATTTCCCTCCCACACTCTTTCTACGGCGTCCGGCGCACACCCATTTGAGTCTCGCACAGCTTCTACGGCGCCCGGCGCACTCTCACTTGGGTCCCACACACGTTCTACGGCGCGTTCTGGCGCACACCCATTTGGGTCCCGCACACTTTCTACGGCGTCCGGCGCACTCCTCATTTGGGTCCCGCACACTTTCTACGGCGTTCTGCGCACACCCATTTGGGTCCCACACACTTTCTACGGCGTTCTGCGCACACCCATTTGGGTCCCATAACACTTTCTACGGCGTCCGGCGCACTCCCCACTTCGGGTCCCGAACACCTTTCTACGGCGTCCGGCGCACTCACATTTGGGTCCCGCACACTTTCTACGGCGTCCGGCGCACTCCCACGTGGGTCCCGCACACTTTCTACGGCGTCCGGCGCACACCTCATTTGGGTCCCTCACACTTTCTACGGCGTTCTGCGCAATCCCATTTGGGTCCCGCACACTTTCTACGGCGTCCGGCGCACACCCATTTGGGTCCCACACACTTTCTACGGCGTTCTGCGCACACCCATTTGGGACCC
>JAPDOI010001217.1:0-85000 GCA_029168955.1 Aplectana chamaeleonis
GCCATGCAATAAGCAATAATCTCCGTCACGAGCGCTTCTCGAGCTGCCGTTGTGATAAGCAAGAGTTACTCTTTAGGCGAAGCAAGAAACTTTTATTTAATCCGTCTGTTTTAGACTGCCATGGACACCACGTGCAAGATTCGCTCACGACCACTCAATCATAAAAATGACCAGGCCTTCTCAACTCAAAACACACCTTTCTAAGATCGATTTTAATATAGATAAGTTGGTCGTGTTCAATTGTCACCAAGGGATGATCGATTTCCCCATTGTTCAGGGAACAAGGCTTTCTACACACCGAGGGAGGAGTTTTCCCGCCTTTTACGGCTCTAATTCTACTCGGGACCACTTCGCTCGGGTTGAGTAGCGCGGGTGGTGGCCATCGTGTATCAACACCCCTGAGGAGGCGGGAGAAACGGGGGAGGAGCGAGGTTCCTGATTGGACGCAACACGGGCTAGCCCCGGCCCCCGGCTGTTTTCGCCCGCCTCCTCATGGGTGTTGATACACGATGGCCAGCACCCAGTAGCGCGACGTTTCAAACTGCAAAAGCGGGAAAACTCCTCCTCGGTGTGTAGACAGTCCCTGTCCCATTTTTCAGTTGGATTATTGTACGGTGGAAGGGGTTTGGTTGATATCTCGACAGATCTGCTTGATCCTGAAAGGAATGTATGTAGTTCAGGAATCTTTTGTGCTCAGCCACTTTATACTCTACCAACTTGAACCAACTCTACGCAATCAGCTGATTTACGCAAGGTTTAGCATTCATGGTATGCATTTTAAGAACATGAACTACTCCAACTCGAGCTACATGGTAGGTGAAGAGTCCATGCACTGGAATATGCTCCAGCTACTCTATGTGACACCGTGATTTGCTCTCTGGACATGTGAGAGCTCGGACACCAATTACACTGGACGACTCAGTAGCAGAGTCCAGCAGCCCGTTGGCAAGCGCCGCAAAATACTTACGACCCCTCCCCCCTCCCGGTGGTCAGTCCGTGCCCAAAAAATCCAAAGATTGTAACGACCCCCACAGACGTTCCTTCGACAAGAGCATCAAACCTGAACCTTACGGGTGGGGGAAACTCGAGGAATGCCAGCTAATGACACATTTTTTGAAGATTTTTTTCTGCTGTACCTTGTATTTCACGCATGCTTGATAAAATTAATCATGAGTACAAAGTTGTAATTATTATATCGAGAATTTGCTTTATTGATGACGTCTCTATCAAGCGATAAAATTCAAGAAGAGTCCGAAGAATACGAAATCGCCTCCACTCGAGCGAAGAATAACCGAGATTTACCACAGATGATAGAACAATAATGTGAAGCGTCGGGGCCATGCGCCTGTCCACAATAGTTTCCGGGCTTCGCGCTCTTTATGAGCCAGAGAGCCGTTGTGGCGTAAGGCCTTCCGACGTTCTGGGAGAGAGAGAGAAATGATGAGGAGAGCGGGTGAAACATGTGAATTAATGTCGCGTAGTTTCAGCGCTCGCAGCGCGGCATTCAGATTAGAGCGCGTTAACTACATCGCCACACAAAGTTAACGCATGCATATTTCAGAAGTTTGAGAGGATGCGAGAAAAAGCTGTGTGCAAACTCTTACACGGTCCCATTACCTCGAGGTCTGGACCTTTCGTGGTTCGAAAGTCAAATGCTGAAGGGATGCCACCCGTTGTATAGTGATGGCAAAACCCCTGCGATTTGCCAACGTGGCTTGCCAACGTCCACCATCTTACCTCGTCTTAACTCTTGTACATAAGTCGCGTTGGGAGGTGGAAGGATGACAATTTGTGGAAATTCGAAGTGAAAATCAGCTGCTTCTTTGAATTTTAGATTTTGATTTTGAATGGGGTCGTACGTCGTATAGTGTTTTCTAAGATGAAGTACAGCGGATTTTCGCCTACATAGAGTTTAAACCACTTGATTGGACTCGGAACTGGTTCGTCTCGGGTTGTTAGCAGATTCAGTCCCATTTTTGATTCGCAAAAACCACTTTACGAATTCTACAACGTTTTTTTCAACAAATTTAAAAATTTTTCACCCTAAAATTTTACGAACTCCCCTCCAACTTTTTTTATCTACCCGAAAAAATTTACGACCCTTCTCCACTTCTCCTTGGCAAGCTATCCACACCTGCTGGACCTTGTTCAGCAGTAGATTTACTACCCTTTCTAAGCTAGAAGGTAGTGTTCATAGTACTCAAAATGGCGAATCGCTTCCTTGGACGCGGCCGAAAACGCCAATCTTCCCATCATGGCGAAAACTTCTCCGAGTTAGTTTAGTTTAGCTAACCGCCTTTTCGTGTTAGCGAGTTGGTGGAGTTAGAGCGAGGTAAGCATGGAACTGTGTGGAACCGGTAAAGTTTTCGCCTCTATTCGCCACGGGCTCGCTGCGCTAGCGACGGTGTTGATGTTTGAAGTGGGCGAAAGTCCTCTTATTCCAAGCAATCGATTTCAAAATCCGCACCAAGCTCTACAAATAGACTTCAAAATCTTTATCGTATTTATTCAGCGAATGGTGTTTCAGCTTCTGATAAACCAGTCCCGGTGATGCCAATTAACACGAAAACAGCACGGAGTCTAGACATAAGTAAAGAGGAAGGAAGCCGCTCGTGATTAACTGAACTTTTTCTCGTTCGAAGGTACTTTTCAACACTCTTATCTTTCAACATTAAGTTTTCTCCCGCAAGTTCCCTTCGAAGAAGATAAGTGTATCGTTGCTAAATTTCTCCAGTACGAGCCATATCCATTCGGTCGATCCAAATTAAACTTCTTGTCGCCCAAAAAGTTCATCTGAATAATTATTCTGAGATTTCAACATTTTCGACCGCAATTTCGTAAAAAAAAAGACATACCCGATCACTCTGCATGTTGACACGAGCGAGTTTGAGCCTGGCTCCCTTGTGAGTGTCCTAGTGCCGTGAACCTTTCTTTAGCCGTTCCCGAACGACGTGAATAGCCCGTAGTACAGCGGTTTGAGAACACTTCGGTCTCATTCCTAGGCGATACATTTCGCAGACCTCCTCGAGTTGGATGACGCTCTGACAACTGCACGTTCTTAACGGTAGTTATGCTTCTTGGGTCCTCCTGCTTTCGTTCTTGGTGCCCACACGCGCCGGAATTCCGCGGTAAAGCGAAATACACCCGATTTTCCGGCTCACTACCCAGACGCTGAGCGAACTCAGGCTCATCAGGTCATGTTAATATTGCCTTATATTTGTAACAATATCGCATTGTAGAGCGGTAAGACAACGGATACTGTAGCGTGCTGACGACTCTACACAAGCGTTGCAGCTGTATCAAAAGGCTCAAAGACGTCGTACTTTTTTCTTCAGTACTCAATCCATCGCATCCAACTGGGGATAAGTAGGACGATCTATCATGAAGACGTCCATGGCTTTCAGCGGTTGGCGAGAATTTAGCTGACCACATCGAAAATTAAGCTCCACCACACCTCAATACCCTAAAATTTTATTTTTGTCGCTCTGTATTACTGAACAGCTCACTTTTATCAGTTGATTTTGAGGTGAATCGTACAACGTATGACAGTTTCTCATCGTCTCATTGTCCAGGCCGCTTTTCCTCAATTTTCACCACCTTCGCATATGTAGAGCAGAGAAAATTCTTCTCATTGTTATTGGTACCACACAGAACGGAAGCTCCGTCCTTAAAGGCAATGGTCACGATGAAAAACGTTATCGAAAAAACTACAAAAATCAGCTTAGACTGAAAACAGCTGAAAAACCATGAAGGTAGCGCGGTGAAAACGGGCTAGAATAAGAGTTTCAAGGCCCAAAGATGCCAGTTCGTGCACACGTGCACAGCGCCACCCAAAAAGATCGCAGCCTCATGTTGAACAGTCAAGGATCATCGACATTCAGAGGAAGGAATAAATGCAAATTTGCCTTATAAACAGTCGAACAAGGAAGCAAGCTTTCCGTCGATGTTTTCGACTAGATGAGTACATAAATATTCGAGTAGGGCAGTTCATTGATTGAAATTCGAATTCAAACTAGCTGATGTTCCTGAAATTAGAGATCATCGATGCCGATATCAAAAGAAAGGAAAGTTCAGGCTTGAAATTTGGCCCGAAGCAGCGCTATTTTTCCGCAATTTTTTCAATAGATCCTACTATTCTATACCAAGAAAAGGGTTTAGAGAGGAAAAAAGGCAAGCACATTTTATCGCGACCACTGCCTTCAATTGTCTAAACTAACCGCATCATAGTTGGCAGCGAAAAGTTAGCATAAAAGTGAGGAAACGCTTAAAAAAAGTTCAACTCATGAGCAGAGCAGCCCCTCAGGATTTCGTGTACTTCTAGTGCGTTTTTCTCAATTTCTAGGTCATTTTAGTTCTACCCGGGGACCACTTAATCAATAAAGCGAAAAATCTCAAATTCGAAGATGCGAAGAACAAGATTGCGTCATTTCAAAATCACTGCAGAATCATTGCGGACAACACACTCCAAACGAAGACAATATGCACGGCCACGGAACTACAGTACAACATCCGAAAAACTTCAATAAAGACGAAGACGCGATATCGTGCTCCGCGAGATCTTTCTGCGGTTTCAGAACGCGGAATGAGGATATCCGCTCATCCCTGCAAGACCGAGTGATAAAGATTGGCCTGGTGATTAATCCCTCTAGTCGGATAGCTGGCTGCTCATTTACGTCGGTTAATTATAGCCGTGTTGTAACTATGAGATGCGAGGGCATTAGGCCCCCGTCAGACTTCGTCGAAAAAACCTGCTGAGTCCGACTGAGTCCGAATGAGTCCGGGCTGGAAAAACTAGCTGAGTCCGACTGAGTCCGGCTGCCCCCAGCGCCAAACGGTTTCCCCTGCGAAACACGCAATCGATAGTCAGCAGCAGCAGTACGTGGGGCAGAGCGCAGACGACGAGAGTCGAGATGCAGTGGGATTCGGCAGGTCGCAGTCGGCCGAAAAATGCACCCAAATCACGTGAGAAACACCTATATCGACCGGGTGGGGTGAGGATGATTTCGGTGGGACTCAGTGGTACTCAGTCGGACTCAGTCGGTGCATTGGCTCCGCCCTTGTACGCATGAGAACCATCAGTATCGACCGGGGGAGGGGATTGCGGTGGGCATCAGACGGTCGCAGTCGGACTCAGTGGGTTGATCATTTGCACCCGTTTCCCGCGAATTCGGTGCGTATTGACCGGACGGGACTCAGTAGATCCACCGACTATGACGGGAACCTTAGTTCTGAAGTAGATGTGAGGCCAAATGCTTTAGGGACAGAGGATTAAGCTTGAAACTTGCCGATTCTTTCCCCAAGTGAATTTGAGCCAGCAAGAGTGAGCGTGAGTGCGCGACAGTGGACGTGAGCTGGCGACAACGGGCGTGAACGCTTGACAACGTGAGTAATCGTGCAAGAGCGAGAACAAGAACCTTTTAGCAGCTAGCAGGTTGTGTGACCTCAATAGCCATCGATTCTGCGCATTCGCGCGCTGTCGCAGAAAGTGGAAGCTGTCTTACTTGGTGATCGGCCGGCTCCTCGAGCGTTATGTGATCTCATTCACACCTCTCCTTTTTAAATTCAAGCAAAACGGTTATAGAATTTTTATGAAAGTGTAGGGCTGAACCCCTCCCTTCTGACGAGAGTCAAGCGAGAGGTCTATCCTAATAAATGCTCGAAAACAAGGTGAACCGGGTGGAGTTTCCAGCCCTTGTTGCTCATGCTGCCGCCTATCTACTGTCAAGGCTGCGATGAAGAAGCCGGGCGGCGCTGAGTCGAAGCGGGATTTCGACTTCTTCATTCTTAAATTTAGAAGAACATGGGCAACGGGCTGGCCATAACACTTGAATAACAGTGGCGGGGCAGTATGATACACGCTGCGCGGCCGCTCCGCGCTCGCTTCATTTCAGCACCGCCCGGCTTAGTCATCGCAGTCTTGACGGTACCTCATATGAGATGATAAGCATTTTGAGGCCCCTCTAAACGAAAACTTGAGCATATGATTGCACGTGTAAATGTTGACACTTCAAAAAGACACAATCTTCTCACTGCTGTAGGGTTCTTATAGGGAAAATCTGAAAAGTTAATGATTTCGAAGAAGGTTCATGGTAAAAAAGACATGAAAATCCCTGTCGAAAACTCGCGTAGAATGGAATATGTCGCCCAGCCATGGAGCGTTTTTTTTGCTCCGAAGTCAAAGGTTTAGTCGGAAGCTACCGTGCACTCGGTTAGCGGCTGAATTTAGCTTTACATTCGCGACTGAAATCTCCAGTAGCTAGTGATGAGCGCCTGGATTTTATAATCAGCTACTGACAACCAATTGACACGCTCCATTTCATCTTTCTGATCTTTAAGAGTCTCCCGAGCAATTGCCCGGCACACGACGCTATTGAAAGAAAACAGGGCTCAAAGGCGATGATCTGGTATTCAAACCGAGTGTAGGACCTTTGCGAATATGTATGTCTAGCGTGTGGTCGAAAAAAAAGCCTGTTGGAGACTTCTGACGCTCTTTCCAGCTGCTGCAGTTCTTCGCAGACTTTCGAGCCCGTGATAGGCGGTAGCTCACTTGAATAATCACAATTCCTTCGTCCTTCATCCACTGGTGCACAACGAAAAAAACAGCTGGGGTTAAAAAGCGACAGTAGTGCAGGAAAATGGGAAATTAGGAAGTAGCCAAACAACCAAGGCGCTACTGTCGCTACTCTGTTCGGCTACTAGAGCGAGATGATCTGAGTTCATTGCTAACATTGGAGCGTTTCACTGACAACAGAGAACACACTGATGTGTCCTGGCACTGGATTCCCATTCTGACTCAAAGAACTGGTTCACTCGAATCCGCTGATCAGTCGACAAATAAACATTAGTGATCGTTTGCAAGAAATGCTTTTCGACAACTTGATGGCAAACGTCGACCTCTTCGTCTCTACCAAGTAGTAACGAGTACGTGAATTTTTATAAATTGTTTGGAAGGCAGCAGATACGCTTCAAGAAGTTATTGAGATAACTACGCTACTTGGGTCTCATGGCCCTTAATAGAACGACTACCTATGGGAGCGTCAAAACGAGTCAAAATCACTAACCTTGAGCAACGAGGGTAAAGAAAATTTCGACAATTCCCCAGGAGTTTTGGCAACTCCGCCTTCACTCAAATATGCAAATGAGGTCACTTTGGCTGGTTTTTGATGCTTCCAAAGAAATGAGCGTTCTAGCACACGCTGTAAGGGTCTATCGGCATTGCAATCTGAACCGTTCAGTCGTTAGTATTCGCTATTTCAATCTCGCGGGCATAACTCCTCCACTTTACCTCATGACAGAGACAGCCGTTATTCCTGTCTTTTCATGCAGTTTTCGTCGATTTTTCATTAGTTTCCTATACTACCAGCTTCAAACCTTCGAGTTATGTTATGAACCCGATATTTGAGCGTGTCTGCTGTTGAAAGTGTGTCCGAATGAAATTGGCGAACAATGCGGCGGGCGTACGTGGCAGGCGGTCGTCGCGTGAGCCGCTCTCGAACGAGCATGCGAAACGTCAGAGAGCCTTCCCCCGCAGCCATTGACTAGGAGCTGGGTCGGCAGCAGCTGGCAGCAGTTAAAATGCGTCGATTAATCAGCTCGGCCGAAAGGGTGGTGTGGCAGTTTGAACACTCGTCCGAGAGTGGCACACGAGACGGCCGCACGTCCGCCGCATGGTTCGCCAGCAGGGTCAAGCAACCCGTGGGAAAAACTGCCATCATTGTTGCGATCCCTCCAGCGGTGCCGGAAGTGGCGACCCTCTCACCTTCCACCATGGCCGCGCTGATTTCGCTTTTTGCCCCGCCCAGTTTTTTCTCCTGAGATGCTATAATTTTTTCTTGCTGATTATGATTATTCGGGTTTTTAATCAGATCAGTGATACTTGTCAAAGGTTTCGACCTCGTGCAAAAAAAATCAGCATCAAAACATTTTATTAAACAATTTCTTTATCCAACAAACGCGCAACTATGTACTATTTGAAACATATCACCGCGTTTGAAAAAGGACAGCTTGCGGCAGCTTGGGATTGAAACAGATCTATAGAAATCATAGTACTTGGATATTAAGAGGACGATTCTCTCTCTACATACCAGTATGAAACAGCGGAAATCGCCCAAAAATGATTATCCCTCTGGGTCCAATTTTGCCTGTAATCAACTCAGATTCACTTCAGGCGGTTTTTCACGCAGTTTCAGCCCGATCAGCAGCTGTTTGGTAGGATAGACCGGCTTAGAAGCTGGAAAAAAATCAAATCCGCGCATATAGAAGGAGAAATAAAAAAAATTATCCTTCGAAAAAAAGTGTTGTTGAAATCAGCTTTTTCCTAATGGCCTTTACAGCCTTGGTTTTCACTTCTAGAAGGCGGCAGTTGGAGAATGGTGCGCCTACTTAATAGGTATCAAAAACTTCCTTAGCTGGATTTTTTTTTTCAAATTTTTTTTCGAGTTTAGCACTTCACTGTTTTCACCTAACTCATCACGACGTACGTACTACGTAAAAACAATTTTTTTCAGAAAAAAATCCGGCTGATGTAGTTTTCGATAACCAACCGAAAGGTGCATCCTTTGCTCGACTGCCGCCTTCTAAAAGTCAAAACCAAGGCTGGAAAGACCATTTGAGAAGAACAACCTTTTACACCAGTTTTTCCAATGGGAACTCTTTTATTTCTCCTTCCATATAAGCGGCTTCGATTTTTTCCGGCTCAATAGTCGGTCTATTTTACCGAACCGCTGAGTTACAGCACCTCAGGACAATGCCAAAGACACCAGAAGGTCAGGAAAATCCATGTTTTCGATACACTGTAAAATCCGATTTCGGCGATCGTTTCGGCGGCCAGCCGCTCAAAAACCGGTCTGATGAGGCTGAAACTGTGTGAAAAATCGTCTGAAGTGACTCTGAGTTAGTTCAAAGCAAAATCGCGCCGAAGTGAAAATTTAATTTTTAGGCGATTTCTGCTCTTCACAATGGGGGAGCCATGATGAGGTAAATGTAAAAACTCAAAAAAAAATTGAAAAAAATCCAGCTAGTGAAGTTTTAGATGACTAATCAGTAGGTGCACCATCTTTCCAACTGCAGCCTTCCAGAAGTGAAAACCAAGGCTGTAAGGGCCAACTGGAAAAAAAGGCCTTTTAGCACTACTTTTTCCAAACGGGCAATTTTTTCTACTTCCCACTCTAAATGAGTGGCTTTGCTTTTATCCACTTCATTACTAGGTCTATTTTACCGGACCGCTGAGTTACGACGTATCAGAGCCTGCGAAGACACTGGGAGGCTCCCAAAAACCATTTTTTGCTCGCTATTTGGACAATTGCAGTTTTGACGAGTACTCACGTCACCAGCGGTTGACAGACCAGTCTGAACAGCTCGTGGTCGTGTAGGAAACATTCTGTGGTGGAGTTAAAATATAAAAAAAAAGACATCGAGAAAATTTTCTTACATTGCTTGACCCTGTTTCCCAGTTTCATTCGGACACGCTCCAACTGCGCAGCACTATGGGTGTATCATATGTACACAGAGAGGTTGCAGAGGTGGAATATGTCCTCAGAGACTCGCCAACGCAAAATCATAAAAACATGGATCGAACAAAGAACAATAAAGTTGTAAAGACAGCGGATGGGCTAGTCTGTCGAGCGAACTTCCGTGCATTAGGGCAAAAACTTTATTGGTAAGCGGGTTATAACGCTTCTCCAGTCAGGTAGGCGCAGTTCACCGCCATTCCCTATAAAAACTGAAAGAGAAACGAGGATAAAAGCAAAGCACAGTAAAAGCATGAAGCTCGAATAATTATTGTGTGGAATTAGAATGAAATTCGGTGGAGATAATCTATTTTTCGCCAGCTTCAGAGAGAGACAGTGGAACTACACGATGAAGGCTTCAGTATACCTACAGTAGCGTCCGACAATTTATTCGCATCTGGCATCCGCATCTGGCGCCACCGATTTCATCTCTTTTTACGGTGCTTTCGGTCATGATTTCAATACATACATTGAAGTATGCTTCATGACTATAACCATTAGGAGCAGTTCCTGCAAGTCAGTTCGCAATCATAATAAAGTCATTTAATGGCACGGTCCAGGCGCTATCCCATCAAATCCCTTTTGATGAGAGCAAACATGACAGGACAAGATTACTATGGGCGACGTTACATTTGCACTAGGTTCAAAATCAAGGGGAAAATATATGAACAACACTTTGTTTTACGCCAGCTGATCGAGGAGCGAATCAGATGTGGTGAACGATAGCTGTTATCGTCTTCATCGATTTCAAAGCAGCATTCGATTGCGTACGTTGGCCTTCTTTACGGAGTTCCTGGAACAGAAGTCTGTGCCTTCAAAAAATTATGAGACTCCTGCAATCAACTTTACAATGGTTCGACCAGCTGTATATAGTTTGAAGACGAATTCTCCGGAGGAGTTCACTGTTAGGACGGGTGTACGCCAGAGACGTCATTTCTTCTTTGCTGTTTAACATAACATGGTTCTCGACGCAATAATGAGGAGAGTCCTCAAAGGTAGAACAACAGTTCAGTATGGCAACAATGGCTTCCTCACCGATTTGATGTTTGCTGACGACAGAGCCGTTGTAGCTGGTAGTAATGAAGAGGCTGCAAGAACGATATCTTCTGTGGCAGAAATAGCCGAGTCGTATGGTCTGAAGATCAACAAGAGCAAGACAAAAGCATTGACGACAGACGGATCAAGGGTGGTTATATAAGTATATATGTATATGTTTATTACACTCACTCAAGGCAAATGAGTGATAATAGTAAGAAGACTCACAGAGAATTAAAAAAAAAACATCAACACCGGAAAAAACAACCAAACCATACAACAACTGGAGCAAAATGCTCCTATCTTTCATACACCCTACCAATCAAACAAACGAAGATCTATTTCTAGAAAAAAAGGAAACAAACAAAAATGTCAAGTTTCGTAGCTAAGAATAATTTGGAATACCCGTTGCCTTAACTGGCTCAAGCAAGCAGCACCGGTGACTCCTTTAGCGATTTTCAGGTTTGCACTCCCCGCCCTATGTGTTAAAGACCTAACCCTCACAGTGGTGATTGGACGACTGAGAAATGTTTTCATTAGTTCACCTCTAGCTCTCGATGTGACCAATTTGAAATAGGGTGCAAGCCTGAAAATACTGGTGTTTTCCAAAAGTTTGTGGACCATGCAAAAGTCAAATACTCTGCGCCGAGAATCCAGCGTCGGCAACCCGAGATAATTGTTTCTTATGTGATCCCTGGGTATCTTGGAATTCAGGAAACCACCGATACGAATCAGTACCTTGCGAGAGAAACTATTCTAGACCTTTTCAAGCGCGCCAATATCCTTTTTCCTTTTGCGGAGCAGATACTGATGTTCCAGATTCCACAATGGGTCGTACATAAGTCTTGTATGCTCGGAGCAGAACCTGCTTGTTTTCAGTGGAGATACCGTTAAAAATCTGAAAAATCCGTTTGTGAGCCGATTGGAATTTGATTTTGACATGCTCAGAAAAAATCTAACTTCCTATCGTAGTGAAAACCGAGGTCTCGAACCGAGTCTACCGCTCGCAGCGCGACACCAGCACGTGTATATGAATGGGCGGTCGGCGCCGGACTCAAATGAACCCGCATAAATACGGTTTTTTGCGGAGCCAGTGGGAGCTGCCATTCTTTCGCCCAGTCAACTATCAGATCAACCCTTCCTGCAGCACTTGGGTGTCTAATGGTTCAGAAATCACTTTGTAGAGCTTTATGTCGTCCGCATAAATTTTTACCGTAACACTTTTGTCATGGAAAATGATAGGAATGTCAGCTGTGAAGATACTAAACAATATTGGTGATAGTACACCCCCTTGTGGTACTCCGTTCGCTATGTTCCTCACCTCACAATAACAATCCCCGACTCTCACCTGAAACGTTATATCAGATAAGAATTGGGCGAGCCATTCTATCAAAATCGGATGAAACCCCAAACCCCGTAGTTTTGATAGCAGATTCAAATGAGAGACACAATCAAATGCCTTTGCAAATTTAAAGTAAATGACATCACAACTGCATCACTTGTCAAGGGCCTCGGTCCAATCATTTATGCATTCCAAAAAGGTTCGTTTCTATCGATCTTCCAGGTACAAAACCATGTTGGCTCCTGGAATGACGTTATTCGAAAACAGATGTAGAACTATGTGCTCTTTTAGAACCTTCTCAAACAGCCTGCAGAAGAGTGAAGTTATGCTCACTGGTCTATAATTTCCTGGATCAGCGGCCGGCTCTTTCCTCGAAATTGGTGGTACAAAAGAGCGCTTCCAGCGAACTGGAACTTCACCATACATGCGAGACTGGTTGAAGATATAGGCCAAGGGACCACAAATAACGGGTGCAATTTTCTGAATGAAAAATAGAGGTATGAAGTCCGGGGTGACCGAGGAGGATTTAGACCGCTTTCCCCCTACTGATCCATGATCGCTTGAGAGGACTTGATTAGGTACGATGCGTTGTCTACTTTTCTCCTGTTTACCAGTTTTGGAAATTCGGGAGTCGATTTTCTGTAGGGAGTTTACCGTTACGGCATTTGATCGTGTATTTTTATAAGTGGAATTGAAACACTTTCCAGACTCTGAAAGAAGGCGAAGCCGCAAAACATCAGTCGTATAAAGTCGGTTACCTCGTGTCAAGCTGTATTCAACTTCAACAACATCAATTTATTACACTCACATAAGGCAAATGCGTGATAATAATAAGAAGAGACTCACAGAGAATAAAAAAAAACTATCAACACCGGAAAAATAACCAAACCATACAACAAACTGGAGCAAAATGTTCCTATGCTCGGCATACACCCTATCAATCAAACAAACGAAGATCTATCTCTAGAAAAAAAGGAAACAAACAAAAATGTCAAGTTTCGTAGCTAAGATTAATTTGGTATACCCGTCGCCTTGTGGCCCAAGGAGGCAGCACCGGTGACCCTTCTAGCGATTTTCAGGTATCTGCTACCCGCCCTATGTGGAAAAGACCCTAACCCTCACACTGGTGATTGGTCGACTGAGAAATGTTTTCATTAACAGTTCACCTCTAGCTCTCAATGTGACCAATTTGAAATAGGGTGCAAGCCTGCAATACTGGTGTTTTCCAAAAGTTTGTGGACCATGCAAAGGTCAAATACTCTGCGCCGAGAATCCAGCGTCGGCAACCCAAGATGATTGTTTCCTTATGTGGATCCTGGCTATCTTGGAATTCAGGAAACCCGCCGATACGAATCAGTACCTTGCGAGAGAAACTATTCTAGACCTTTTCAAGCGCGCCAATATCCTTTTTCCTTTTGCGGAGCGAATACTGATGTCCCAGATTCCACAATGGGTCGTACCGCCAAGTCTTGTATGCTCGGAGCCAGAACCTGCTGTTTTCAGTGGAGATACCGTTAAAAATCTGAAAAATCCGCCTGTGAGCCGATTGGAATTTGATTTTGACATGCTCAGAAAAATCTAACTTCCTATCGTATTGAAAACTCAGGTCTCGAACCGAGTCTACCGCTCGCAGCGCGACGCCAGCACGATGTATATGAATGGGCCGTCGGCGCCGGACTCAAATGAACCCGCATAAATACGGTTTTTTGCGGAGCCAGTGGGAGCTGCCATTCTTTCGCCCAGTCAACTATCAGTTCAATCCCCTCCTGCAGCACTTGGGTATCTAATGGTTCAGAAATGACTTTGTAGAGCTTTATGTCGTCCGCATAAATTTTTACCGTAACACTTATGTCATGGAAAAATGATAGGAATGTCAGCTGTGAAGATACTAAACAATATTGGTGATAGTACACCCCCTTGTGGTACCTCGCTCACTATGTTCCTCACCTCAGAATAACAATCCCCGACTCTCACCTGAAACGTTCTATCAGATAAGAGGTGGGCGAGCCATTCTATCACAATCGGATGGAAACCCAGATCCCGTAGTTTCGTTAGCAGTTTCAAATGTTGAGACACTTTATCAAATGCCTTTGCAAAGTTAAAGTAAATGACATCACAACTGCATTACTTGTCAAGGGTCTCGGTCCAATCATTTATGCATTCCAAAGGTTCGTTTCTATCGATCTTCCAGGTACAAAACCATGTTGGCTCCTGGAGATGACGTTATTCGAAAACAGATGTAAGAACTATGTGCTCTTTTAGAACCTTCTCCAAACAGCCTGCAGAAAGAGTAGAGATTAAGCTTACTGGTCTATAATTTCCTGGATCAGCGGCCGGCTCTTTCCTCGAGGTGGTGTTACAAAGAGCGCTTCCAGCGAACTGGAACTTCACCATACATGGTAGTTGATTGAAGATATAGGCCAAGGGACCTGCACGGTAACAGGTGCAATTTTCTGGAATAAAAAAATAGAGGAATGAAGTCCGGGAGTGACCGGCGAGGGAGGATTTGGACCGCTTTCCCTAACAAATCCTGCCAGCTTGATAGAATGAAACCACGGAAAAATCAGTCATAGGCTGAATACTTGAGAACGTGAAGACGCGGACAACTTTCGTCATCTTCTTGAAATTAATTCACGAAATGATCCGCCAACATGTTTGCCTTATCACTGGCCAGAGATTGCAAGAAGGTCTCCTTTCGCGAGATATCAATAACTTCAGCCTATATCAGACTTGCCTTCTGATTCGGGCCGGAATTTCTGTTCCATCGGTGCCCCTCGGTACTCCTACTGATCCACTTGATCGCGGGGACTTGATTGAAATTTTTGATGCATTGTCTACTTTCTCCTGTTTACCAGTTTGGAAATTCGAGGAGTCGATTTTCTGTAGAGTTTACCGTTACAGCGTTTGTGATCGTGTATTTTATAAGTGGAATTGGCTCTTTCAGACTCTGAAGAAGGCGAAGCCGCAGAAACATCAGTCGAATAAAAGTCAGTTTACCTCGTGCCAAGCTGTATTCAACTTCAGCAACATCCAATACTACTTTTTCCTGTAACTTAGGAATTCAGATAACGATAAAATTTCTTATCTCCCGACTCTATTTTTCTTCTCCAGGTAACTGTTGTACTTGCCCAGCTGAGAATGGAACACATTCGCAAACGCGTTATATGCTTCCCAATTTCAGTACGCCTTGCTTCATAAAATAGGCATTCACGATGTTCAGACATCTTTTGCAGAAGTGAGCAGGCAGGCGAATAGGTTAATAGAGGACACCAGCTTCCACATGACCCAGTGGTGGCTAAGGTATCCAAAGACGGCTGCGTAGTCGCACTTTGCATAAACCCTGCGTTAGACCGGTGTAGAACCCGTTTCACAACATTGAATATCAAATGAAATGCTAATATGGTCGCTTAACCTCACCGGAGGCAAAATTTGGAGGTTTTCCAGTAAAGTTTCATTTCTGCAGAACACTAGATCCAGAACATTATGACCTCTAGTAGGTTCATGAACAAATTGGAACAGGTCATAACAGTAAACTAGCTCCTAAACAGGATAGATTTGATGCCTCCACATCCCATCACTCCGTCGGGTGAAGTCCGGCAAATTGAAATCCCCACGATTATTGTGTGGAGTTGCACGCTTTACTAAATCACTCAAAACGTTGACTAGCATTTCGGTTCCGGCAGAATCACAAGACGGGGCCCTGCTACACAACCACGACCCTAAAGCTCGAACTTTAATTGTAAAGGTCGGCACAAAGTATCTCATAAGCATGCTCCACCGACTCAGAAAACCACAGATATTTAGAGCTTTTCCGATGCACCAACAGCACCAACGCCGCCTGAATTCTAACACGATCACACCTATTGAATTCATAATCCTAGAGAAACATTTCCCAATAAGGACGAAACCGAATGACTAGGCTTGAGCCATGTTTCAGTGAAGGCATGAATATCATAATTATTGGAAAAGAATCAGGTCGATATGTTCCTTATTTTTTGAGACAGATCTTACATTTGCATATGAACATTTCAAAACACTATAGTGATACCGGAGGAGGATGAATCAGTTTCTCTGATCGGCAGGCGTCGACTCATCATGGTTCGACGAGGGGGCCGCAGAAGAGGCTATCAGGGGCAGAATCGGCCGGTCCACCCCTCACCCCTAGGAGCTGAGACTGGCTCAACAATACCTCCAGGGACCAGCCACCATACGTCTCCGATATTCCTCCCTTCTTTTGAGTCGTTCTTTCTTTCTAAGGGATTCCCTGAGATAGAGCCCCCTTAACAGGAAGAACTTCAGACGGAGAGGATTTCTTAACGCCTGTTTCACCGATAAGCAGATCGCCCAGCATAATTATCTTCCCAGATCAGTTTCTGCCTTGAAATGGCGAGCCTAAGCGATACACAGATACCGGAGAGCAATCTACATTCAAATGAGGAAGGAACATCCATGACGAAAATGGCATCATGACTCGATCTTTGCCGTATAGGAAGATTTTTTTGACTCCAGGAACACCACTAAGAACCAAGGGCGAGACGCTCCTTCCCACTCTCACTATCACGAGTGGTAACAAGAAGAGACGATGAGACTTGAGAAAGAAGATGATAATGCGATGGGGTGTCGTCTGAGAAGGTATACTATTTTCATTCACAAGCTCCAGAACTAACAGACTGGCTTTGGAGAGATCTTCTCATCATGGTGTTCTCACTGTTGAGTTTGTCCAGCCTGTCCAGAAGTTCAGCATTGGGACGTAGCGCAGCATCCGTATGACGTCGCCTCCCGGCAGGAGCGCCAGGATTACCTGAGCGTAGTGCGGCAGTACATCATCCTCCATAAGTTCTTCGACGGCTCGCTCGACGTTCAAACCAAAATCGTCCTTGCCCATTGCCATTTACGAGACTGACCAACCTGGACACCAGATACCTTGAAATACTGGGTCTAAACCTATCCATTTCGACGGCGATCTCCTTTAGTAAATAGAAAAATTCAATACTTGGGATCAATTATTGTACTAACAAGCAAGAGTGGCATACACAGAGATACAACAGGATAGGACAGGCTTCATCAGGCAGTTCGGATCCCTGAGATGGCGTGTTTGAAAAACGACATCTCGTGGGCTGAGATATGGCTTTCGAACGTATACCACCAAACCTTCTATATCCTATTCGCCACAATATCCGTCAGACACCTGACAAAACAACTCGTCTCTGACAATAAGTGAACTGGTAAGTGTTCTCTATGAGTCATGCTTTGCACTGTTACCAGTAAATGAGTGTACAGAGAAGCAAAGTGTTCTCTGCCCTATCAGTACAATCTTGTTGAAACACTGAGGCAATGACGAGATTCGATAACCTATCTCTGCAAATACTGGAGCCTGGGCAAATCTGTAAAAGGTCATTGCTCAGACAACAGGGCGGAGTTTTAACAAATACTCTACTGAGTGGAACTCTTGGTATAAATATGTACTTAATCGAACTACATTAGGAAATATGTATGTTGCCCCTCTACCAAACGCTCTATCTAGATTCCATGACTATTCTCATTTTTTTGGGGTGGCCTAAACCCAAATTTTCTATTCTATCCAGTATTCTACCCAGTTTTGGTAGGATAGAGCAGAAAGAGTGGTGCCTTTCTGGCGATAGGCACCACTCTTTCGCTCTTAATATCCTTAGTAAAGGCTGTCTTTTTCATCGAAACAGCTTTCAATTTTTGAGCAGCAAAAACAGAAAGGTTTTCTGTGTCATAGCTTTCGCTAAAAGGCTGTTTACGTCACACTACGTATGTCGGCAACCTTTAATTGCACTATCCACTCCCAAAGGGGCAATAGGTCGTGCATTATACATTGTAGCCTCTCTCCCTATCTTTGCTCGAAGAACTGCAGTGGCAACTTCAGACATTCGTGGTAAACTTCCCGAGAACGCCAGCAGAACTTCCTTTGAAATAACTGGGGAACTTCCCCGAATAGAGGGCAGGTGGAGGGGACCTCCGGCTAGCAGATCTTTCCTTGCTCTGCCGATCGCCAGTCTTCCCCAAGCTGTCGCAACTCAACACCCATTGGTCATTGATTTATCAAAAGTCAGCTTGCCGAAACTCGTCGTTTTCAACAGTTCCCTGTTCTTTAAAAGAAAACAGGAATAGGGCTGCACAAATATTTACCTCCTGGACGAAAGGTCACAGAGAAGCTTGTTATCTCCACTGGTAATCCCTGGACGAGAGATACCTTACGCAGTCTCTTTGAGTGGCAGGTCTGCACCCTCATCTTGCGAAGTGCCAAGACCACCTTCCGCGACTAAGCCCGCTTGCATCATCGTATACACTGCGGTTTTGTTTCTCTCTCGTTCATCATGCTCGGGGAGGCCATGGGGAACAACCGTGAAGCCAACTTCCCTTGTTCTCCCTCGAGTCGACTGTTTCGAGCGCCTTATCGTTGTGTATAATTCGAGGGAGAGGGTCTTGCTCCTCTCCCCTCGACCGAGTGATAACCACGAAATCAGGTCTGTTATCTTCGGGAACTTCGCCACAAATATCTGAGAATACTGTTCGCTGTAAGAGTTGTGGGAAGGTTTCGGCTAGCGATCTCTGGCATACAAGACCAACCTGCCAATATAGGTGTAAAAAAGGGAGCAACGGGCGATCTATAACTTGCTTTGAAAAGCTTCGATCTTATTTTTAAAATCCTTTCAGTGTGACGTATTGATTCGACCAATGAACGAAAGGCTGGAAAAATTTCAATGGTGAAGCATATTTTTTTTTGGACAAAGAGGATTGTTTCATCATGCGGTTACATGCAGATTCGTGCGCGATGGTTTCTTTCTAATCACTACGCGCAAATCTACACCCGTTATCGCACGGATGAGACCACTTTTGCCCTCGTAAAGTTTTCTGGGTTCTCATGATATGATTGGAACCAATAGGTCACTATCAGTGTCCTTTGAAGTAGAATTGTAGGAAAAAGGCGCTCTTGCTGCAAAATTTATTTCCCGTTTTGCCCCGTTTTTTCCCTATGTTGTAGCAGTGTCATGTACAGGTGCACTCGCTTTGGCTCTTTTCCAGGGTCAGGCGAACGTTGCCCTGCTAGACAACGGGGGATATAAAATTTGTCCAAATGTACATTTTTTAGGGGGGACGTAAAATTCTCGTGCCAATGCTTTGGAAAAAATCTAGGTGTGTTTTCGATCATAAGCGTTTCTCCTGTGTAAAGACAACAGGTCTTGGAACAGGGAGGGGTTTGGGACACGCGGTTGTCTCACATATTCAGATAATAGCAACAAAAAGGATTCAAAAAGAACATAATATATGGTACAGCATCAAAACCAGTGCATGTGAGGAAATTTTATCTATAAATGAGGATGTAAGCAGCCGCATTTTAGGCAGTTACTTAAATTTTCAGCACATCAAAACAAACTTTTTAGACAAGTTACATTTTCATTAATCGGGCCTATTACCGCTTTACTTCTCTTCGGAAATTGGACAGACCATTGCGTCCCCTAATGGAAATTTCAGATTTTTACAATTCTGGTAGATGTAGAATCTTCATGAAATTTCCTTCGGAATTGATACCTAAGACCCTGCCATTACCTCAAAAATACAAAGAAAAATTGCATGAAACTTCGTCTTCTCGTTGTCCAGAACCGTTGTCAAGAATCCGCGCCTTCGGCCGAAATCGGCCGACGTACATGCTATAAAACGGCAAAGATTCACATGGTTCCTACGCGTGCTTGGTGCGAAGCGGAGGTTAGAGACATTGAGAGAGCGAAAGTAGACTGCAGTATCAGCGCGCGTCGCTCGCGTCTCGATTGAGTGAGAATTACGACGTTTTATAGAGGGTAGGGTTTTCTTTTGAAAAGGCAACCCTCAGGATTTCCAATGGCTGAAAAATTGTCCGGAAGTTCCGCAAAATAAGGCATTTGAGAGCAATATTCCAAATTGCACTGCCACGAGCCGTCCTGATCTCCAAAGTCAAACCGAACGCTATGTGCAACAGGAGGAAACCATAAAACCACTGCCGGTGACAACCCCATCTCGCACTCGCGCTCGCAGCCCTTCTGGTATTAGTCGGGAATCGTAGTTTTTTGAACCAGGGAAGGTTTGCGCACCCACACAAAGATTCCGGCTACCCGGAGGTCTCGATGCAAATATAGTTGGAGGTTTATTCTTCGTCAAAATGTAGACTTTTGTCGGCATTTGCTATTTGTTAGTGCTATCAGTCATTGTTCTTACAGAAACTCCATCAAATTGCGTCGATTTTTGATAGTTTACCTTTCATTCTTCCCTCATACTCCTGAATGACCCCCTCAGACCAGAGGTTAGGAACCGAGGTGTCGTCAAGGAAACTGTGACTAGTGGGCCGTTATCGAGAGTCGAAAACGTCCCTGAGTAATGCTCGACATACGCCAGGATTTCGCCCATCTCGAAGTTGAAATCCATCGAACGTTAGGAAACGTTCTAAATCCTCACCGTAATTTCCTCCACTACAAAAATTTCCCTATCAGCTCAAGCTCGCCTATTACGTCATTTTAAGCATCACTGACTTTTTGCTGGCTTACTGCACCATCACGATTAGGACAAAACTTAACGCAGGCAAGGAACAACTATCGTCAATCACTGGATTAAGGGATCGCCGCGACGCTGCTTGGTTGGAAAATTCGCGCGCGGGAAAACGGAGGAAGTGGCGTTTATTGACTACGAACGATTTCGCGTCCAACTGCTGAGCTCGGCTATCTCCCTGTAAGACACCAACGATATCCAGCGTTTTCTGATTTCTACTTTGATTTGTCAACAATTTTCGTCATCGTCATCCCATAATAAGATAGTGAGGTGATCTGTGTCACAGTTTTAATTGCTTCTTTTTCAATACAGATGTTGTTGCTCTGTAGCGAAGAGCAAGTCAAAACTAAACTGCCCGACGATAATCGGTCGGATAGGGAGTGCAGTAACTATTTTTAAAAAATTTAGATTCATGAAGTACTTTTTTTTACTTTTACCTCGAAAACTGTGAAAAAATTCTGAACCTGGGGGACATTGAAGTTTTTAAAAAAAATCAAAACTCTGATTTTTAAAAGGGGGACGTAGCTTCGTCGAGGTCCTAGACAACGGTCTGCCTGACCCCGCTCCTTTCACAGTATTTGCCATCCGACGGACAATGTTATTCAAAGTCGCGCGCGGTGAGGATATGCGACGCGCACCAGAACCTCCAAGATGATACAACAGATCGCAACATATCGATCAAATTTACCCAACATCGCCCACGTCACATTGCACTACCAAACATTTTGAACAGTTGTCGCCCTACGGCACTCAAAGACCTCGTGATCCCATCTCACAACATGTCGGATGATGCCGTCCGACACACTGTTAAGACCTATGCATAGTCTGGCGGCAAAGAAGGGCCGCAATGATTAAAGGCATCGTTCGCGCTAAATAACATCAATTAGGGTGGTGGCTATCGTGTATCAACACCCTCTGGGAGGAGGTGGAGAGAGAATGGGGAGGAGTGAGGTTCCTGATTGGACGCACACGGACTAGCCCTCGGCCCCCGGCCGTTGCGTCCAATCAGGAAACCTCGCTCCTCCCGCTCTCCTCCCGGGGTGTTGAGATACACGATGGCCCACCACCCAATCAATTATCATTTTTGGGCTCAATTTTATGAACAAGCCCGGTAGATCACGCACCGGTGAGTTTTTGGCGCTTCAAAACATAGGGTTAAGTGAGGTAGGAAGAGGTTGAAGATGAAGATCCGCCACCAGTTCTCACCAGTCATTTAGCACTTTTTCATAGATAGTAGATCCCACCGGCAAACAACATAAAAAACAGTTACGGCACAAACTCCACATGTAGAAAAACTTCGAAAATAACAGTGACGAGGCCCCCAAATGCAGAAAAAACCTCAAAAACGATTTTGGTGCGAAATTCAAATTCGTATTTACAATGTGTTCCGAATGAATTTTCTTTACAAATGGAAGTTTTTCGTGGGCGCCTTCGACATTTTCGTTCAATACATAGGCCAAGCTACACAAAAACATGGAAAAATAATATATGGTTTCCTGCGCGTACGATGCCTCTAAGGATGGAGAGCGGTTACACAACTTCGTGCCTGCCCTTTATTTTTCATCATTGCGGCGCGACTCTTGCCGCCAGACTATGAAGAGGCCTTCAGAGGGGCTTTATACGGCGAAACGACATTTGTTTCAACGCAGTCAAACTTCTTCGTATTCAATTAGGGTCAAAAACTAACTGATCGGCCGATTGTTGAGATCTTCCTGGCGCACGTATTGAGCACAATGGTTTTGAAGGGGTAAGAGAGGTCTCACATTTATAAGCAGTCGTTTCTCTGCAAGGACTAGTTCACGTCTGTACACTCAGCAATGCTTTTCTGGTCTATCGTCAACCTCCGGATGGGGGAAGCCGCGACGCTGCTTGCGTGCGAGAAAACGAATTGCGACTGTCTATTGATCCACTGATTTCGCTCCAAATTGCTGAGCGCAGCATCCTTGAAAGACACTGACGATTTATAAGGCCAATTATGTCCTGTGTTGCTGTCATGAGCGACAGTCATGATATTTATCACAAATCGTGGCGGGAACAGCGTCGGGGCAACGGCCCTGGCCTTCTTAGTAATAGTTGTCGCATGTCCACGATAGCGACCTCAGACAAAGTGAAAACCTGACCGCGCGCAAATAGCGGACCGCCACCGGGATGGGCGTTGGTCAGTCCGCGAGCTTCCGCGGTCAGTCCGCGAGCTCCCGCGGTCAGTCCGCGAGCTTCCGCGGTCAGTCCGCGAGCTTCCGCGGTCAGTCCGCGAGCTTCCGCGGTCAGTCCGCGAGCTTCCGCGGTTAGTCCGGGAGCTCCCGCGGTCAGTCCCCGAGCTTCCGCGGACAGTCCGCGAGCTCCCGCGGTCAGTCCGCGAGCTTCCGCGGTCAGTCCGCGAGCTCCCGCGGTCAGTACGCAAACTCCCGCGGTCAGTCCAGAAAGCACCGCTGTCAGTCCGGGATGCTTCGCGGTGGGTCCGAATTTGACCACGGTCAGCCCGCTAGCTCCCGCGGTCGGTCGAAGAGACTCCACCGTCAGTGCTGAAGGTCACGCGGTTAGCGTACAAGTTCGTGCGGTTGATCAAGGTTTATCCACGGTCGGTCCGCTAGCTCCCGCGATTTGTATTCACCAGCGGCGTCGGCCGGCTGACGCCGGCCTCTGCCGCTGGGGCCCGGCTGCGCCGGCCCATTTGCCGGCTTCGCCGGCATATTGGGTATAAGGCAAATAACTTGGTGCTTTCTTTCTTCCTGCGCCGGCCCATAAGCTGACTTAGGCGGCAACATTTAAACCATCGGAAATCACAAAGCATTCCAAACCTTGCTACGCCCGCTTACCTCCTTATCTGTACCGTGACACACCGGTCGTTCTTCCGTTTTATAAGATCCTGAAGTGGCCTCTGATTTATCTTAATTTTTGTCATGATAAGGACAACCGTTGTTTGGAATTTACTAAACGTTTTCATGATCAACCGACCCCCTGCTACTTTTATTGCCAAATGAAGTAGAATGATGTTTGTGTTTCATGGATGCAGATTTTGGTTAACTCTTATTTTCATCGTATATAAACCCGATTTAGAAAAGTTAGTGCATATAAACAGCTGAGAAGTTGAATTGAGTGGTGAAGGGTAGGGGACCTGAAGAAAGGAGTGGTGTACGCTCTCTTTTAGACGCACATAGTGATTCTGAAGTAATGCGCTCTCTCTCTCTCTTGACTCTCACACGTTTTCTACGGCGTCCAGTAGAGTGAGGATCGAATATTCGAGTTCGAATAAATATTCGAATTTTTCGAACGAATTTTTATTCGAACATTCGAATATTCGAAAAGTGTGAATATTCGAACATTATTTAAAATCGACTATTCGCAAAAGGTGAAAATTCGAACATTATTCGAATTCGACTATTCGCAAAAGGTGAATATTCGAATATTATTCGAATTCGACTATTCGGAAAAAGTGAATATTCGAATATTATTCGAATTCGACTATTCGGAAAAGGTGAATATTCGAACATTATTCAAATTCGATTATTCGCAGAGATGAGTATTCGAACGTTATTCGAATTTGAATACCCGAGCTGATTTAAGAAAAAATATGAAAATCAGCTCTAATGTATAAAGGAATCGACATACCTTTCAAGACTGATTTCACTATCAAAAAGGGGTCTTCCAAGCGAAAGAGGTTTGTTTGGCGTCAGAAACGTTCCAACAAAAAGGGAACAATAGGCAAGTAGGATGAGAAGAGTCTACAAAAATTGAACATTTTCTGAGACTGATTTTCCTGGCCGAAACTTCTTAACAGCGAAAACAAACCGTTGCGGTGTTTCACACGGAAGCACTCTGTGGTTCCAAATAGTCTCCGATTATGCGAGTAACGATAAAAATGTATAATTATGTGCACCTACTAGTTATCATTAGAAGAGAAAATGATTTCATTTTTACCTACACATACGGCTAGCTCCAGCTGCTACGAGAAGCGAACTCAAAGTGCAGCATGAAATAAGAGTATTTTCTTATAATCTCGTCAAGAATAGAAGTCCATTCTTGGAAACCATTGAACACTTCCTCGTGAAATGCCACAACGGTTTGTTTTCGCTGTTAAGAAGTTTCGGCCAAGAAAATCAGTCTCAGAAAATATTGTTCAGTTTTTGTAGACTCTCCTCATCCTACTTGCCTATTGTTCCCTTTTTGTTGGAACGTTTCTGACGCCAACCAAACCTCTTTCGCTTGGAAGACCCCTTTTTGATAGAATTGTTCACTTTTTATTGATATTACGAAGTAATATCTGTAAAAATCTTCAATATTTTTCAAATAGCATGGATTGATATGACAATCAGTAAGTGATTGACTTGTTGCGCACGCTACAAATAATGCGCGACTCACTTTCCTCGACATCCTGATGACGTCATCAGATGCCGTGTGTATCAGGGCTGTGCGTAATTACGAATTACGATTTACGAATTACGGGCGTTTTCGACAATTTTTTTAACCATTTACGATTTACGAAATTGTGGCCTAAAATCGTAACGATTCGTAACAAATCGTAACAAACCGTGAAAATGCGCTTGAGAGCACAACTTAGGCTATTCTCGGCTCCGAGCAGCCTGACAGTTCTACTCGTTCTTGTCTCAATCTGCGAGACGGCTTCTGTTGCTGACCATGCTCCTTCCGTTCACCCGAACAGCAACAACAGTGGCCAGAGATTGAAAAATGAACCGAACTGTCAGGCGCCTCCGATTCCTGTTCGGTGCAAGTCGGGGTCTAGAAACCCCCGAGATTTAAAATTTGCTGTCTAGAGCATGGTTTAGTTTGACACTTTTTTTGCAGTCCTAAAATTTTATTTATCTTTTTAATTTCAACTTTCGGTAAAGCCTTTCTCCCAGGGCTTAGTCAGCAGCAGTGGGGTCGATCATGGGATCGGGGCTCTCTACACACCGAGGGAGGAGTTTTCTCGCCTTTTGCAGCTCTAATTCCACTCGGGACCACTTCGATTGCATTGAGTAGTGTGTCGTGCTGAACTGCGTAAAGCGGACAACTCCCCCTTCTGTGTGCAGAGAGCTCCACTCTCGTCGGTGATGGCGAAATATAATAGTACGTGGCTGTTCTCTACAGGCTGGCCTATGGAGCAAATAGATTGTAACTCAAAATACACTTCGTTGCAGAATTTTAAGGAAATCTCGAAAACAAACTCCACCACGCGTCCGCCATCTGTGGTTCAAAAGTGACGAGCTGAAAATCTGGTATTTCGTGAATTAAAATCTGCTGAGGGATCTTCAAATTATTTTTCTCACCTGAAAACACCATTCGACGAAGAGTTTTGCGAGGTTCCCGAATTAAACATTGATGGATTTCTGTCTTCAAAGACAATCAAGCTTTGAGAGGAAAAGTAATTTTGAAGCTCGGTTCGGAACATTTCAACAAAAAAAAAGACGGCTGTAAAGTCGCCTACCTTTTCGAAAAAGTTATGAAATATTTTAAAAATTTAGAATTTGGCAATTCTAAACGCGAAAGAAAAGAATAGGTCAGGTAATTGTCTCTTTTCGAAACCCGCGATTTTGAGGGAACCTTCACATTTTTGCACCCGGCCAAAGCCCGGAAACTGTGTGGCTTTTCTGAATAATTCAAATCTCGCACGGTCAGGACAACCCCGGCCAAAGCGCCGTCTTGCGGCGCTTTGTCCGGCAAACCATAAGTCTGGGGGTTCGCGACGCCTCGCGGCGCTCTGTCCGGAAACTGTGTGGCTTTTCTGACTAATTTAAATCTCGCACGGTCAGGACAACCCCGGCCAAAGCGCCGTCCTGCGGCGCTTTGTCCGGTAAACCATAAGCCGGGGGGTTCGCGACGCTTCGCGACGCTCTGTCCGGAAACTGTGTCTCGGGAACTCTCTGAACACCAATCTCGTAGGTTCCGCCTTTTTTCCAATTGACAGGGTTATGGCAGAATATACTGCGGGTACGCCCACCCAATCATGATTGGTCGACGATATGAATCGCAAACAGCATAACAGGCAGTATATGCTGCGTAGGTGCTGTAGATGCCAGCATATCCCGCGCACACAGCAGCATATCTTGTGAAGTTCCTGAAGCGCGAACGCACGCACAAACACGGCGGCGGTGCAATAGTGATGGAGGCCCAGGTGGTAGTACTCTGTGCTCCGATTCTTTTATTATATGGAAGGATAAGCCTGATGATTTTTCAGGCCAAAAAAAATTTCCTCTTTCCTGATGCAGTAATCGACGCGAAATTGATGTCCAATGGGTGTTTGACGCGCTGATCACGAATTTGCTATCAATTTTGTATTTAAAAGTCTTGCTAATCAGTTATGGAGTGAGTTTGGGTTGGGGAGGTTGTGTAGTATCAGAATTTGAAGCGTTATCCGATCGATAGTTAAAGAATAGTCCTTGATTACTTTCGCAGCATCAATCCGTAAAGTTTTCGTCGTTGAAGTACGCTTTTGGGCTACACAGAAATCCTCGAATGGATCTTAAAGCTGCTTGAAAAGATTCTGATAACAGGTCATCGGGGTTTGGGGCGGGGTATAAAGTCCGGGGGTGGTTATAAGTCACGTCAATGATGTTGTCGTGTCACCAACGCACGAAGGTCGTGACCCCAGGTGATGCCGAGAATTGAATCTCTTCCACGTAATGAGGGTGAAGTCGTTTGACTGAAGAAAGGAAAAGAACTCAAACTGCTCGCTGATTTTTTGGCTGTTTCGATGGCAGAATGTTGAGAACCGAAAAACGGAATCCTCCAACCTTCCCCTAAATGAGTGCACAATCGTATGAGCCTAACTATACTTTGAAGGCTTTGGTGAACTGAAATGCACATACAGCTCAATACTGTTTTGGAGTGGTTAGAGATGTGACGAAATAGTGCAATAGTGATGGAGGCCCAGGTGGTCGTACTCTGTGCTCCGATTCTTTTATTATATGAAAGGATTTCGGAACCCTACACAACAACCTTCACCACTCTTCATCGGTTATCTTCACTCCAACAACCCTATATTTATGGGGATAAACGCTTGCAACTCTACTCAGAGTAACGCTTCACATATAAAGAGGGAGAATCTGTTTCTGCATCAAAATTGATTTTGAAAATGTATATTTCATTTATAGGGGCCCCCTCATACAAGGGTCTTTCTCTTGAAGGCAGTAATCACGTTAAAAAACCTTATTCCTCTAGTTTTCGATGGTTTTGAGTGGGTAAGTCCACCAAGTAGACGTTATTGGGGAGAAGTCCCCACAGAACACTCAAACACCCAAGAAAAAAGTGCTTAAAAACTTATTAAATATTCATTCACGCCTGTTGGTGTGTTTTGTGCACTGCGGACAAAACGTCAAACCAAACGCCGCAAATGGTTTTGAAATTCGAAATTCTTAGGTAAGTGACTTCTTTGTATTCTGTATCGTGGACCAAAAACTCTTGAAGAATCATGTGGTTAAATGTCCATGTCTGGTTACTAGCCTGTTTCGGCACAAAGAATATTCATGATTCGGTGCCAGTTCCTCTAGTGAAATGAACTTGTGACAACTGTTATATGACGTGAGCGGGGTGACCCAATGGGCTGGCTGTTCCACGAGATTTTCACCCACTTCTTAGCCGTTTTTTGTCGTACTTCCGTTCATACTTTTCCTAGAGGGACCCGAAGTTTACAATTCTGTCAAAAAAACGGGCAGCTTTTTTTCATCCTGAACTTTTAACAGATAGCTTTGAACTCTCGAACTGCAATTTTTTCTCAACTTAGTGTTTCTCTCCTTGGTTTCCATTGAAATGTGTTTGGTAGAGCGATGATTCTTTATATTTCCGTATTCAAAAATAGGGCAGAATGTTGCACAGGTTTGGTACTTGATCAAGCCTGAAATTTAACTTTTGTCTATTTAAGTCGTTTTTATCCCAGGAACATATGTACATATGTACCCTGAGAATTTCTTCAAGTATGTATGTACTGTTCAGAGCAACCTACCTTCGATATGAAAACACCTCATTACTGAAATGTTGAAGTGTTTCCCTTATCGAATCAGGTTTGGCCTATGTGTGGGCTTGTTACTCATTATCAGTTACGAATTACGATTTACGAATTACGAGGATTTTGAAAAGTTACGATTTACGATTTACAAAATTACAAAATCCAGTTACGCACAGCCCTGGTGTGTACTTTACACGACATCCTGATGACGTCATAAGATGCCCTATGCACTTAGCACGACCTGGGCACGACGTCTTGATGACGTCAGCAGATGCCCTATTTACTAGGCACGACGTCCTGATGAAGTCATCAGATGCCCTATGTACTTGGCACGACGTTCTGATGACGTTGTCACATGCCCCATGCACTTTGATGACGTCATCAGAGAGTAACAAACTTGTTAGTAACTTCTCCTGTCCCTTCCCTACGAAAAAGTACGTGTTTTAGCGATTTCATCCGCCAACTGATAATATCACTTGATATGATAAGCAGTGATAAGTGAAGTAGTTAATGTTAAACAGTAAGTAACAAACTTGTTAGTCACTTCCCCTGTCCCTTCCCTACAAAAAAGTACGTGTTTTAGCGATTTCATCTGCCCACTGATAATATCACTTGATATGATAAGCTGTAATAAGTGAAGTAGTTAATGTTAAACAGTAAGTAACAAACTTGTTAGTAACTTCTCTGTCCCTTCCCTACGAAAAAGTACGTGTTTTAGCGATTTCATCTGCCAACTGATAATATCACTTGATATGATAAGCAGTAGTAGGTGAAGTAGTTAATGTTAAACAGTAGGTAACAAACTTGATAGTCACTTTCCGTGTCCCTTCCCATCGAAAAGTAGAGCCTACGACGTGTTTTAGCGATTTGATCTACCAACTTATAATATCACTTGATACGATAAGCAGTAATAAGTGAAGTAGGTAATGTCAAGCAGTAAGTAACAAACTTGTTAGTAACTTCTCCTGTCCCGTCCCTGCGAAAAAGTACGTGTTTTAGCGATTTCATCCGCCAACTGATAATATCACTTGATATGATAAGCAGTAATAAGTGAAGTAGTTAATGTTAAACAGTAAGTAACAAACTTGTTAGTCACTTCCCCTGTCCCTTCCCTACAAAAAAGTACGTGTTTTAGCGATTTCATCTGCCCACTGATAATATCACTTGATATGATAAGCTGTAATAAGTGAAGTTGTTAATGTTAAACAGTAAGTAACAAACTTGTTAGTCACTTTCCTTGTCCCTTCCCATCGAAAAGCACAGCCTACAACGTGTTTTAGCGATTTCATCTGCCAGCTGATAATATCACTTGATATGATAAGCTGTAATAAGTGAAGTAGTTAATGTTAAACAGTAAGTAACAAACTTGTTAGTAACTTCTCTGTCCCTTCCCTACGAAAAAGTACGTGTTTTAGCGATTTCATCTGCCAACTGATAATATCACTTGATATGATAAGCTGTAATAAGTCAAGTAGTTAATGTTAAACAGTAAGTAACAAACTTGTTAGTCACTTCCCCTGTCCCTTCCCTACGAAAAAGTACGTGTTTTAGCGATTTCATCTGCCAACTGATAATATCACTTGATATGATAAGCAGTAGTAGGTGAAGTAGTTACTGTTAAACAGTAGGTAACAAACTTGATAGTCACTTTCCGTGTCCCTTCCCATCGAAAAGTAGAGCCTACGACGTGTTTTAGCGATTTGATCTACCAACTTATAATATCACTTGATACGATAAGCAGTAATAAGTGAAGTAGGTAATGTCAAGCAGTAAGTAACAAACTTGTTAGTCACTTCCCCTGTCCCTTCCCTACGAAAAAGTACGTGTTTTAGCGATTTCATCTGCCAACTGATAATATCACTTGTTATGATAAGCTGTAATAAGTCAAGTAGTTAATGTTAAACAGTAAGTAACAAACTTGTTAGTCACTTCCCCTGTCCCTTCCCTACGAAAAAGTACGTGTTTTAGCGATTTCATCTGCCAACTGATAATATCACTTGATATGATAAGCAGTAGTAGGTGAAGTAGTTACTGTTAAACAGTAGGTAACAAACTTGATAGTCACTTTCCGTGTCCCTTCCCATCGAAAAGTAGAGCCTACGACGTGTTTTAGCGATTTGATCTACCAACTTATAATATCACTTGATACGATAAGCAGTAATAAGTGAAGTAGGTAATGTCAAGCAGTAAGTAACAAACTTGTTAGTCACTTCCCCTGTCCCTTCCCTACGAAAAAGTACGTGTTTTAGCGATTTCATCTGCCAACTGATAATATCACTTGTTATGATAAGCTATAATAAGTCAAGTAGTTAATGTTAAACAGTAAGTAACAAACTTGTTAGTCACTTCCCCTGTCCCTTCCCTACGAAAAAGTACGTGTTTTAGCGATTTCATCTGCCAACTGATAATATCACTTGATATGATAAGCAGTAGTAGGTGAAGTAGTTACTGTTAAACAGTAGGTAACAAACTTGATAGTCACTTTCCGTGTCCCTTCCCATCGAAAAGTAGAGCCTACGACGTGTTTTAGCGATTTGATCTACCAACTTATAATATCACTTGATACGATAAGCAGTAATAAGTGAAGTAGGTAATGTCAAGCAGTAAGTAACAAACTTGTTAGTAACTTCTCCTGTCCCTTCCCTACGAAAAAGTACGTGTTTTAGCGATTTCATCTGCCAACTGATAATATCACTTGATATGATAAGCAGTAGTAGGTGAAGTAGTTAATGTTAAACAGTAAGTAACAAACTTGATAGTCACTTTCCTTGTCCCTTCCCATCGAAAAGTACAGCCTACGACGTGTTTTAGCGATTTGATCTACCAACTGATAACATCACTTGATATGATAAGCAGTAATAAGTGAAGTAGTTAATGTCAAGCAGTAAGTAACAAACTTGTTAGTCACTTCCCCTGTCCCTTCCCTACGAAAAAGTACATGTTTTAGCGATTTCATCTGCCAACTGATAATATCACTTGATATGATAAGCAGTAGTAGGTGAAGTAGTTAATGTTAAACAGTAAGTAACAAACTTGATAGTCACTTTCCTTGTCCTTTCCCATCGAAAAGTACAGCCTACGACGTGTTTTAGCGATTTGATCTACCAACTGATAACATCACTTGATATGATAAGCAGTAGTAAGTAAAGTAGTTAATGTTAAACAGTAGGTAACAAACTTGTTAGTCACTTCCCTTGTCCCTTCCCATCGAAAATTACAGCCTACGACGTGTTTTAGCGATTTGAACTACCAACTGATAACATCACTTGATATGATAAGCAGTAATAAGTGAAGTAGTTAATGTTAAACAGTAGGTAACAAACTTGTTAGTCACTTCCCCTGTCCCTTCCCTACGATAAAGTACGTGTTTTAGCGATTTCATCTGCCAACTGATAATATCACTTGATATGATAAGCAGTAGTAGGTGAAGTAGTTAATGTTAAACAGTAAGTAACAAACTTGATAGTCACTTTCCTTGTCCCTTCCCATCGAAAAGTACAGCCTACGACGTGTTTTAGCGATTTGATCTACCAACTGATAAGATCATATGATATGATAAGCAGTAAGAAGTAAAGTAGGTAATGTGAAACAGTAGGTAACAAACTTGTTAGTCACTTCCCCTGTCCCTTCCCATCGAAAAGTACAGCCTACGACGTGTTTAAGCGATTTGGCCTACCAACTGATAATATCACTTGATATGATAAGTAGTAAAAGGTGAAGTAGTTAATGTTAAACAGTAAGTACTCATTGCCTACCTACTCACCAGCCCGCTTATCTGTCCACATACCAACTTACCTGTACCTGCCTGTTCAACTGATCGCCTGCGACCATTGCCAGTGGCCACTACTAAGGGTGCGCAACGCACGAGGAGCGAAGCACGAAGCACGAAGCGCGAAGCGCGAAGCAGGAAGCAGGAAGCAGGAAGCAGGAAGCAGCAACGAGTTACACGCACAACAAGAATTTTCGCTAAGGTATCGCCGATCTAACTCTATTAGTTTTGAACCGATTGGGCTCAAATTTTACCAGCATGTGTCTCCTGGACCCTCTCACCTATATCCCGATGGAAATCTCTGGGGAATTTGTTTAACAGGTTTTATTAACTACTTTACAGAATTCTAAGTGATCACAAGTCCCGGGCAAAACCAAACCTCTCCGGCCGCTTCGCGGCTGGAGCGATTTTCTTCACTACTCCATTGTTCCATGTTTCCCAACGCAAGAGCTAAATTTTTTCTCCACACCGTCTGATGAGGCTACTAGGACGGTTCCAACAGGGGGAGCCACATGGCAATCAAACTTGGCCACGCCCATTTTTTCATGCCGCCGCGCAATGATAACACCAACCATAGCTTCATTAGGTGGAGCCATGTTGTACTCCACCAACCTTCACCCCTGGGCAGTGTAGTGGGGAACCTTCACCATTGGGAGAACCGGTGACAACCAATGAAACGCCCCGATAAAGAATGAAAGTGACCCAACACTCATGCAAGTCATTTTCAAGATTGAGTGGGTGCCACTGCCGGTTTTTCGTCCATAACTTTTTTGTGCTCAGAGATAGACCTTTGGTGAGACGTTTTCGGTATTCACATACAATTCTGCATTGAAAACGCTTTCAGTTTTGAAAAATAAGTTCTCCTTCTTCCAGCCGAATTCAGTTTATAAAGTGCATTTTTTTAGCCTGAAATTATTTGTTTTTCGTTCATAACCTTTTTGTGCTTGGAGAGACCTTTGGTGAAGCTTGTTTTCAAAATCTCGATGGAATTCTGCGTCAACTTGTGCTTCCAGTTTGGGAAAGTATTTTCTCGATCCTTCAGCCTAATCCATTTTACGAAGCACCGGTTTTTCGCCTATAACTCTTTAACCTTTGGAGATAGGGTTTTGGTGAGCGTTGTTTTTGAAATCTACGTAAAATTCTGAATCGAATGACATATCGGGTTCCTAACTTTGCTTGCTTCATGAGCCAGCCGAGGTGGAGCCGTGCCCCGTTGTTGGCTCCGGCAGAACTCTGCGTCTCCGATTTAAACCATAGAGGCGAGAGCACCCTATGGAAATAACTATGGAGCTCGGCTCCACCGACCTGGCTGGCTTATGTGGCAAGCAAAGTTAGGAACCCGATATATCATTCGACGCCGAATTTTACAGAGATTTCAGAAACAACCCTCACCAAACCCTATCTTCAACGGTTAAAGAGTTATAGGCGAAAAACCAGTGTTTCGTAAAATGAGTTAGGCTGAAGGATCGAGAAAATATTTTTCCAAACTGGAAACGCTATTCGATGCAGAATTTTATGTGAATTCCGAAAACAATCCTAACGAAAGGGCTGTCTTCTAGGGTAAAAAAGTTATGGACGAAAAACTGATTGCTTTTAGTGAAAGAAACGTTAATTCATAAATTGAAATCGGCTGAGAGATTGGGAACGTATTTTCTCAAATTGAAAACATTATTTGACGCGAAATTTAATGAAGATTTCGGAAAGAGCTCTGTTCAAAGATTCATCTAAAAGGGTAAAAGTGGTATAAGCGAAGAACAGATAGTTTTTCAAAAATCGGTTGAAGAAATTTTCCGACAAATTTGTCTCCAAGACAGCTTAAAGGAAATTTATCATGACCCACACAGATCTTTTCATTAAGAACAGTGAATTTCTAAAGGAGGTCATCTAACGGAAAAAATGTTGTTTCAAAATGATTAAAAATAAAAATACATTGAATGCAAGAAAAAGAGGATTAAGAAAACGTCAAATTTTGAAGTTGCAAATCTATAGGGAACCTTCACCATTCCCCACTCAGGTATCCTGAGCAACCTTCACCTCTCGGACCGTTGTCTCCACCCCAACGAACCTATGACACCAACCCGGGTTTTTCCTTCCCTTCCGAAACCGTTGCGGCGCGGAGAAATATGGGTGGCCAAGTGGCCGCGATAACAACCTTTCGGGGTGCTAAGCACAGATTTGAAATCCGTTTCCGGTGTTACGGAAGGTTGCGGCACAGTGCCGTGGTTTGTCGACGTTTTAGATTTGGCCGTGCTATCTCACCAGTCAGGCCACTTGTCCACTGCATGTGGTCACACCAATTTCTCCGCGCCGCAACGCTTCTGGCAGGGGAGGAAACCCCGGATTGGTGTTATAATTGCGCGGCGGCACGGAAAAATGGGCGAGCCCTAGTGGGATAGCAATTGGTACTCCCCCCCCCCTTCTAGTGATAGCACCGATTTGTCTAGAACGTCGCCAAGATGCTTTTCTGAGCTGTGGATTAAGAATCTCTTATCCTTTTCGCAATTTTTGAAGGATTAATGGTTCAGAGAAAAACGCGCTCCACGCCCCGCTGAAAGCCGCCAGCGGGATAGTGGCCGTGGAGAGCAAAATCCGAAGTTTTGTCGCCCACGGTAGTAGCTATCGCGGGGGAGGTAGCGACTGTCGTGGGCGATTAGCTGCTTCCTGCCCTGGTGATAAGCCCCTCTGAGCTTTTTGTTTTCAAAAATATGTTCACGCGGCGGTGCACGACGCGGCCGCACGCCAACACGCGACCCGGCCAGTGTACCGAGCACCAACTGGTGCCACCAGTGATTGGGCAGGGCCTTCAGCGTCCAGGCGGAGCCAAGTACCGCGAAATTGGGCAATTGAACAGAAGGCATTGTCTTCATCCGAGTCCTGGCTCCGAACCGCGTCGTATGCCTCCCTTGCAAACTAGCGTCTTCAGCGTCCAGCATCTTTTTGGGGGCACGCTTTGCCCGTGATGAGCACGCTCTCGTGTCAGGAGGGCAAGCACTCGCCTACATCGTTTCTCCGGGAAAGTAGGAAGATCGGAGTGAGCGTCAAGCTCCTTTTTATCTGAGAAGGTTTAGGGGTAGGTTATCTAGGCAAAATTTCAGTCATATCGGAGACTTTAACGATATAATTACCCTATACTTACCGTGATCTTTCGAAGTACCGAAAGTGGACCTCTTATTCATGTTCAGCACCTCGAATAAGCTCCTTAGGCTAAGTGAAAGCTGAAAAGTTGGTTTTGTAGCAATCTTTGCGTTGTAGCCCGTACAGGTTTGGAGATGAGTCGTGCCTTATTAATTTCATTTGTAGGTGGAAATAAAGCTTTAGAAGAAGAATTCAACTTGTTATTGCCGCTCACTTCGTAGTTGCGCGATATTGCTATGGATGCTTAAATTATTCGTCATTCGAATATTCGAATTTCGAATATTCGTTCGTTCGAAATAAAAAATGAACGAATTTATTCGAGATTCGTTCGTTCGAAATAAAAAATGAACGAATTTGTTCTGAATTCGTTCGTTCGAAATGAAAAATGAACGAATTTATTCGAAATTCGTTCGTTCGAAATAAAAAATGAACGAATTTATTCGAAATTCGTTCGTTCGAAATAAGAAAAGAACGAATTTATTCGAAATTCGTTCGTTCGGAATAAAAAGTGAACGAAATTATTCGAAATTCTTTCGTTCGAAATAAAAAATGAACGAATTTATTCGAAATTCGTTCGTTCGGTCTTTTTTTGAAAAGTTCTCACTCTAGCGTCCAGCGCTTCCTTTTGGGTCTCACACACTTCCTACGGCGCGATCTTCCTCGGGTCTCACACATTTTATGCGGCGCCCCGCGCACTCTCACTCGGGTCCCGCACACTTTTTATGGCGACCGGCGCACTCCCACTTGGGTCCCGCACACTCTCTACGGCGACCGGCGCTCTCCGCACTTGGGTCCCGCACACTTTCTACGGCGGCCGGCGCACTCTCACTCGGGTCCCGCACACTTTCTACGGCGTCCGGCGCACTCTCACTCGGGTCCCGCACACTTTCTACGGCGTCCGGCGCACTCTCACTCGGGTCCCGCACACTTTCTACGGCGTCCGGCGCACTCTCACTCGGGTCCCGCACACTTTATACGGCGTCCTGCGCACTCCCACTTAGATCCCGCCCACTTTCTACGGCGTCCTGCGCACTCCCACTTGGATCCCGCACACTTCCTACGGCGTTCGGAGCACTCCCACTTGGGTCCCGCACACTTTCTACAGCGTCCGGCGCTCTCCCACTTGGGTCCCGCACACATTATACGGCGTCCTGCGCACTCCCACTTGGGTCCCGCACACTTTCTACGGCGGCCGGCGCACTCTCACTCGGGTTCCGCACACTTTCTACGGCGTCCTGCGCACTCCCACTTGGATCCCGCACACTTTCTATAGCGTTCGGCGCTCTCCTACTTGGATCCCGCACACTTTCTATGGCGTCCGGCGCTCTCCCACTTGGGTCCCGCACACATTCTACGGCGTCTGGCGCACTACCATTTGGGTCCCGGTACACTTTCTACGGCGCCCTGCGCACTCCCACTTGGGTCCCGTAAACTTTCTATGGCGTTCGGCGCACTCCCACTTGGGTCCCGCACACATCCTGCGGCGTCTGGCGCACTACAATTCGGGTCCCGTACCCCTCCTATGGTGTACTGTGCATCACTTCTAAGGTCCTGCACCCTTACCCTGACGTCTTGCACACTTTCTGAGCCCATCCCCGTTAGGTTGCCCGCCTTGAAAGTCAAGTCGAATAAACGGTCAAACAAACACACAGAGAAACGTACACATACATACATACATACACACACACATGCACACACAAATTTACCAAAATATATATAGTAGGATTGATACACTGTCAGATCAGAGGCTCCCCCACGTTTCCGAGATTATTCCTGTCGTTTCTGCGTTTGGCTTACAAGCAGACGTATCCCCGAGAAGTCCGGGTCTCTGCGTAACTCTGCATGTGGCGTGCAGTCTACGTGATCGGCAGAAAATACCTATATGACGAACCACTCCGCTTCGACCGTCATATGTAAACAGTCATGCAGAGAAGAAAAAGAAAGATGAAGAGAAAGAATTTAGTCATGATAATGACATGGTGTGGTAAAGCAGACTACAGATGGGTGCTGGTTCATCTTCAACAGATCATTGGTGTCTCACGACTTCAAATCCACCGTGACAACACCCATGAAATGTCAAAATGACAAAACCGCGTTGTATTTCAACTTGAGGGGGAGGGGAGGATGAGAGTCAAGAGATCATGTACATGACATCAAAACTCACCTCGATTTTAACGAGTAAACATAAATATGTACATCACGGCTAGTCTAAAAAAAATTCAAACAGTTTCTTTTGTGATAGAAAGCGCTCTGTTTCAAAATGCACAGATTTCTGGCCAATGTGCCGACTTCATTGTGATAAGGACTGTAAACTTAAGGTTATCAAAAGCAAAGCGAAAAAAAAAACAGAAGGAGTCTTGCCAGCGCCTCAAAAAGTTCATTCAAGCAACGATACAGGATCCATATAGAGTTCTGAGGGCTGCGAATTCCAGCGATAATAGGGAATAAAGTGCAGCTAAAAGCTTCGTATTTGCTCTTTATACCCTATCATTATCGCAACTCGGCTCCCAGAACTTCATCTGAGCATTTATACTTTGTAACGCGTAGAAAACCTATTTCGTAGCCCAGCATGGGTTTTTATTTTCATTTTTTTCTTTTTTTCTTTTTTGTAGCTTTTTTCAACAGCGTCCGAAATATAATGTTTTGGCGTCAAGTTGCAGTTTGCTCGAAATGGAGATTTTCGTTCTAGATGATTTTTGATCGATTCATTCTTCATCTATTTCAGGTCCATAAAATTAGCATCGAAAAGAAACTTCATCGTCCCAAAATGAATAAAATATGAAGTGCATAAAAAAGCAATCGCATTATCTAAAGGAGAAAATTATCTCTACTGAGCGACCGGCAACGCGGATGCTGTGTGAAGACCACGGGCATTTCGAATATCAACAAATAATGGAAAAAATAGTGCGCTCTGCAGAGTTGCAGCGACAGGTGGCACGCCGCCGAGCGAGAGGTGTGGGGTGGGAACAAAACCTGACACAGCGTTGGGCACCAAGACCTCGCAGAATTGCAGCGATGCCGCCGCCGGCCACGTTGTTCTTTCATTGAGTACAACCTCCCTTATTCGACTTCAGAATTTCCTGTAACCTGTTTTTGATGCATTTTGGGTTTTATAAGTGTTTCAGGAATGGCACTCCACTTTTCGTGAAAAGTAAACAAAAAGGGAGGAAAACAAAGAAATGAGCGCAGTTGAAAAAAACTGTCACATTCGCAAAGATGTACAGCTATGTAGAAAGATCACATTAGAATAAAAATAGAGCATCTATAGGACATCGAAACTGTAATAAATCCGGAAAATTTTACATTTTTCGAGCATGTTCCAAAAATTTTTTTCGTTTTCAATGAAATCCAGGCAGAATGCGGTGAGGCGATCGAATGCACGAAATAACCAAGAAAAAGAAATTGATTCGATCGACCGCGGCACTTCTCACCGGTGGCGGAAATTGTCCTGACCATTTCTTGCTGCTGTTCGCTGGCGGCGTCGCTGCAGGCGTTGCTCGTGTCGCGGCGGCGAATACACTGCGCGGTCACCACTTCCGCCAAACCTCGCCCGACACATCGCCGGCGTCGCCCGCTGCGTGGAGCCCCCCATTGCTCATCATTGCCCTGTCGCAGCTAATCTCGTCGCGGTGCCACTCTGCAGAGCCCTTTATTTGGCAGAATACTAATATCGCGGAGCCTCATTGCAGATTGAATTTTTTTTGTCAAAAGAGGCTACAAGATCTGCAAAAGTTCGCAAAATGTGCTATGCACCAAAAGCTCACCAAGATCAAAAGTCCAAGAAGGAATTTTCACGATTTTTTCGGACCATTTCTCGGGAAATTTCGTGAACTTTTGCAGATTTCGGAGCCTCGTTTGACAATAAAAATTTCAAGCAATTATTATTGTATTGTAAAAGTTGTTGCAATAAAGTATCAAACGATTACATAACCTCCATTATATTTCACGACTCGCTTCCCCTCTATCGATTTTTCTATCCTAAACTGGCGAAAGATAAGAGCTGTCAGACATCAAAATATTAGTGCGCGAAGTTTGGAAATTTTTAAAGGAAGTTTCCAAAACCTTGACGTCGGTCTATTTGCCTGCCAAATTTGAATTTTCCACTTTTCATTTTCACGATTTTGTGGTACTTTTTTCCGATTCGATTAATTTTATCTGTTTCTTGGGGAAATGAAATGGAGGTCTAGCACTTGATGCGCGAATTCCAATAAAAAACGCTACCTTCTTATGTCAGGCAAAAAGCAAATGCTTCTCATAAATGAATAAAAACTAAATCAAAAATAGCGTACCTGTAAGAGAATGAAAATTTTATGTAGGGAAGAAACGTCAGTCAAAAGGAATAGTTGAATAGTTGTAAGGTAGAAGAAGGATTAAAGACGGAGTTGTGCTTAGCCTGGCAAATAATTTCGGCCGCTGCTGGCCACAAGCCAGCAGCAGCGGGGCGCTGATTAGCAATGAGGCGCGACATCTCGAAGTCAGGCGATTTGTTACGTGCCTTGAAATGAATCTGATTTTTCTTCCTGGTTCTTATGATCCTTTCTCTAAGGTGGGAGAACTATTCACTTTTTTCACATATAAGAAACATTGGGAAGCGCAAATTATTATCTTTTCCGAGTATTCATCCCATTCATTCGGGAATTAAGATCATTTGTACTATTCCAAAGGTGGAAAAAACTTCTCGGGCGATAGGCCAGTTTTGGATGAGGATACTCGATGTCTCTCGCAAATAATGCCTGATTTCTCTTGAGTATTACTCGGAAACTTTCCATAATAACTTTCTAAGTAGCAACCTAAATATTTTCACGGATAGAATTGGAAACGATTGAAAGATAAAATTAATAAGTGATAATAATAAGTAATAATAATAGTAATAACAATAATAATACATAATAATAATAATAATAATAATAATAATAATAATAATAATAATAATAATAATAATAATAATAATAATAATAATAATAATAATAACAATAATAATAATAATCATATTAATAATACTAATAATAATAATAATAATAATAATAATAATAGTAATAATAATATTCTCCATGTTCTCCCTTCTTCCAACCTCGACATCGTATCTTAGATTCTTTATCGTTATGCCAAACGAGGTTTTTAGGTGGAACTTTATTAACGGCCTGACGTTTCGACTTTACGTCTTCTTCCAGAGGCCTGAAAGTGGTCCGAGATTTATTTATTCGTAAATCTGTCCACTAAGCGCCTTCCTTCCCCGACAGTTCTGGCGTACTAAAGGGAGCATCGCAGAGGTCACGGAAAGATAGGAAAGCTCACCCCGTAAGTCCACCTTTGAGCGGAAGATGTCCGCTGCCACCGTGTTAGTATACTAGTAGACGCCACCGAGAGTTACCGCGCTTCCTCTGCATAATGATGAAACAGCAAGGAAAACATCATAACTCACAATGTTGTACAAAGGCAAGAGGTCATTGGTTATCATGGGGCGTTCGACTCTGCTGTTCACAGCGGGTTCTTACGTGGATCCAAAACGCCTCCAACGTTTTCCTGGCCGATATTTCGCTTTCGCAGTTTCAAGATCGCACACCTTATATCATAGTCAATCCCGCTGTGATTGTCCGTTATGTCTTCCAAGCGGTTTCTTGGGTCATTACGCCTTTCCGGCTAAATGTTCCTTCAGGCGTGTCGCCAGCACTCTTCCGCTTTCCCCATAGGTTGCGTTGCATGTCTGACACTCGAGCTGGTAAATAGTGCCGACTCTGATAGCAATCACCGAGTCTTGCATAGGCAAACGATACAGTCATCTGTAATGCAGCACTGTCGTAAATTCTGTTCCTTACCAGTTGACGTTTAATGCTGTCGTTGGGGATGTTCACTAGCAACATCGTCACTGGGCTCGCATGATACACTGCTGTATAGCATCAGACACTCTGTCGGAGAAGAATGTATGCACAGCGGAATTTTGTTTCGACCTTGAGTATCTCCGGCTTACATCATGAGCCCTACGTCCGTACCCTGGTGTTAATGTAGCCATTCATCGCCGTTATTTCGACGCCATGCTACGTGATTCTTGCCGCTCTGCTTCGCCAGTGCACACACCTGTAACCGTATGGAACATATTAATATTAACATATTAACATATTAACATATTAACACATTAACACATTAACATATTATATTAATATGTTCCATACGGCTACAGGTGTGTGCACCGGCGAAGCAGAGCGGCAAGAATCACGTAGCATGGCGGTCGAAATAGCAGCGATGAATGGCTACGTAACACCAGAGTACGGACGTAGGGCTCATGATGTAAGCCGGAATACTCAACGTCGAAACAAAATTCCGCTGTGCATACCATTCTTCTCCGATAGAGTGTCTGATGCTATACAGCAGTGTATCGTACGAGCCCAGTTAAATGACGATGTTGCTCTAGTGAACATCCCCAACGACAGCATTAAACGTCAACTGGTAAGGAACAGAATTTACGACAGGTGCTGCACTACAGATGGCTGTATCGTTTGCCCCTATGCAAGACTCGGTGATTGCTATCAGGTCGGCACTATTTACCAGCTCGAGTGTCAGACATGCAACGCAACCTATATAAGGGAAAGCGGAAGAGTGCTGGCGATACGCCTGAAAGAACATTCAGCCGGAAAAAGGCGTAATGACCCAAGAACACCGCTTGGAAGACATAGAACGGACAATCACAGCGGGGATGACTATGATATAAGGTGTACGATCTTAGCTTGCGAAAGCGAAATATCGGCCAGGAAAACGTTGGAGGCGTTTTGGATCCACGTAAAGAACCCACTAATGAACAGCAGAGTCGAACGCCCCATGATAACCAGTGACCTCTTGCCTTTTGTACAACATTGTGAGTTATGATGTTTTCCTTGCTGTTTCATCATTATGCAGAGGAAGCGCGGTAACTCTCAGTGGCGTCTACTAGTATACTAACACGGTGGCAGCGGACATCTTCCGCTCAAAAGGTGGACTTACGGGGTGAGCTTTCCTATCTTTCCGTGACCTCTGCGATGCTCCCTTTAGTACGCCAGAACTGTCAGGGGGAGGAGGCGCTTAGTGGGACAGATTTACGAATAAATAAATCTCGGACCACTTTTCAGGCCTCTGAAGAAGACGTAAAGTCGAAACGTCAGGCCGTTAATAAAGTTCCACCTAAAAACCTCGTTTGGCATAGCAGTAAAGAATCTAAGTAATAATAATAACAGTAGTAATAGTATTAATAATAATAATAATAATAATAATAATAATAATAATAATAATAATAATAATAATAATAATAATAATAATAATAATAATAATAATAATAATAATAATAATAATAATAATAATAATAATGGGGGTGTATATACAAGTCTGTTGGTACTTGCTCGTTGGTGCCCCTGCTTCTGCTGAACCCAGCACACGTTTGAGTATACACAGGGAACGTTCGAGCGATATAGCGTGCACAACTATATCGCAAAAGTATCCCGCACATTGCATAAAGGTGTTGCCGTCCGGCACACTAAGGCCTCTGGTCCATAACACCTTAGGATCCGTACCTAGGGAGTTCATGGAGTCTTTGGCCACAAGCCACAATTTCGCCACCCTGAATTGCCGGTCATTGTCGAGTGATATCCAACAATCTGTGTTGTCCAATCTTCTGAGCTACTTCCATGCACCGTTTGCTGCTTTGCAGGAAACTCGCCTCAAGGACAGACCAGTCATCAACGTCGGAGAGTACGTCATCTAGTGTGGTGAAGCTGATGATAGGAGAGTGGGAGGCTGTGCGATAGCTGTAAGGAAGGACTACAATGGTATGATCGAGGAATTCGGCTCGACGTCGTGTAGGAATGCATTTGTGCGACTGCGGGATCATAGAGGATTCAATCTGTGGCTAGTGAGTGCTCATGCGCTCACCGAAACCGCCGAAGACAATTCCAAGGATGCCTTCTACGAGTAACTCAATACGTTGCTAGCCAGGATACCTTGTCAACATGCCGTTGTGGTGGGAATCGACGCAAACGCGAAGATGGGACTTGATCAGGAATCCGAAGTACTCGGTAAGTGGTTCTTCCCAGTGGAGCAAACATCGGACAATGGCTACCGCCTTGTCGACTTGTGTGAACGCAGTGGTCTGATTATTGCATCGACATTCAAGAGGAATCATCGCCGCCATCAGCTTACGTGGCAGGGACCAACCCAGCTATCTCTAAAAGAGCAGCGGAAGCGGAAGATGACAACTTTGAAACTACAGCTCGACTATGTTCTGACGAGGAATATTCCAGTATCGGACATTCGAAGATCTAGAGCTGTGTGGGATGTCGAATTCGATTCGGATCACCTTCCAGTTCTGTTGAACTTCACTGCGAGGATTCATAAAAGGAAGCGAGGGGCTAAGCCTCTCCAGAGGATTGATACGACAAGTCTCAGGGATGAAGAATGCAGAAGGAAATTCCGACAACGCGTTTCTGTTCATATCGGAGTACGGACTAAGAAGAAACTTTGCGACGCGGACTCTTTCGTCAAGTGCATCCAGGATGCTTCGAAAGAGGCACTCCTGGTTGTACAGCCCAGGAAGAAGCTCGCCTATGTCTCAGAGGAAAGAACATCTACTTACAACAGAGTATGTGCTCTACGAACCGCAGGAAACTTCGTGGAGGAGAAGCGTCTTAGGAGGAAGTTGCGTCGGCAGCTTCAAAATGACCGCGAACGAGAATGGACGTGTAGAGCTAAGGAGTTTGAGAAGGCTCGGGAGGAGAAGAATCCGAGGAAAGCCTACACGTTGTTACGACAGTATAGCGGCAAGATGAAGAGATGTTCTACTGGCCTCAACACTACCAATGGAGTTGCAGTTGGTGATGCGACGCTGCCATTATGGAAGGATTACTTAATTTCACTACTGAATCGTCCAGCGCCGTCAGTATCAGAGCTGCCGCATGTTCAGAGAGCACATTACGATGTCAGTGAGGAACCGCCGACTGAGGCTGAAGTTTCGAATTGTGTCCGGAAAATGAAGAATGGAAAGGCAGGTGGAGATAACACAATCACTGCTAAAATGCTGAAAGCTCTTCCTCCGTCTGGGATTCGTGAAATGACCAACACCATCCGTGCCATATGGATGAGCTAAAGGATACCCTATTCGTGGAGACATGCGATCAGCGTACCTCTTCACAAGTAGCTATCCGTCAAGGATCCTAAGAACTACAGAGGAATCTCTCTACTTCGTGTCATATACAAGGTTTTAGAACGTATCATTCTCGAGCGACTCATCAAACATCGTGAGGAAACGAACAGAGAGGAGCAAACCGGTTTTTGACCTGGAAGATCGACCATCGACCAAGTGTTCGTTGTGAGAAGAGTAATCGAATCGTGGCAGTGGTATTCGAAGCCATTACAGCATGCTTTTTTGGACTTTGAAGCCGCATTCGACTCTCCTCATCGTGATCGATTGCTCAACGCTTTGCGAGCCGACGGAGTCCCGGAAAAGTATGTTCGGCTAATCGAGGACATGAAGAAAGGAACAACAGCAGCAGTTCGTACGCCTGTCGGATTTACGTCAGCTTTTGAGGTGAGAACAGGAGTAAGGCAAGGAGCTGTAGCAGGACCTTTCCTATTCAACTTTTCCGTTGATGACATCATGCGTAGAGTTGCAGAGCAGTTTCCTACGGACGTGATTCTAACACTATCAGGACGCTCCCTTGTCGACCTGGAGTACGCCGATGACATTGTGTTATTCGCTGAAAACAACGCAAAACTGCAAAGGATTGTGAACCTCGTTTCGAAGTATGCCGCAGCCTATGGACTTCGTCTTCGTCCGGACAAATGCAAGCAGATGTGGGTCTCTCAGAGGCCTTCTACGGGAGTTTGTGTGGACGGACAACGTATCGAACTGGTGGACGATTTCTGTTATTTGGGCTGTTTGCTGAAGAACGATGGTAGTTATGCAGTGGATATTCAACAACGATGTGCGAAAGCTACGTCTGCATTCAATTCTCTAGCCAAGTGTTTGTGGTCTACCCCCATGGCGAAGGAAGTCAAGTTGCGCGTCTACTTATCCGCTATTCGCCCTATCATGATGTACGGATCAGAGAAGTGGGCAGCACCGAAGACGCAGATAGAAAGGTTGGATTGCACGGATAGAAAGCGGTTTAGACGTTTGCTCGGATATTTCTGGGTTGTGTTCTTCGTTGTGGATGTGCAATCTTCGTTGTGGATGTGCCACAACGAAGATCTCTGCAACGAGATTGACGCCTTACATCTACGTTTGACACGAGGGAGGTGCCAACATCTCCCAATGCCATCTCAAGCGGCAACGGAAGGTTGTCTTCGTCTGTTTGGGCATATTTTAAGAAAACCGCCAGATTGTCTTGTTCAACACGTTCTAAGGATGCTTCCAAGTCCTGTCTGGAAACGGCCGCCAGGACGTAGGCGAAAGTTTTGGACGGATGTGGTGAAGGAGGATTTGAAATCACTCGGTATTGAAAGGCAATTCAGGCGCGATGTTTTACTTCGCAGGAAGTGGAATAGTGATCAATGGATGGATTGTGTTCAAATTGTGGCTGAGGACCGTGACAAATGGACACGGCTGACTACTAGGACGGCACACCTCGGTGAATATGCGGAATGACCGCGTCAGGCGATAGCCAACTGATTAAGTCAAGTAAGTCATTGTCATTATTACAGATAAGTTACAATTTTCCTGCAAAACATATTTTTATAATTTCTCCAGTTTTCTTCACGCTATTTTATTTTTGTTCCAAAGGATTATTTTGTTTGAATTTCATCGTCGTTTCCATTTTTTTGTTATTCCAACAGAATGAAATATTTTCTGTTGTCAGAATCCAAAACAACCCGCACCATCGAATTGTTTATAGTGGCTCATCGTGGTTCTAGGGTTGAGTGAATTATCGTGCTCCGATCACGCTGACGCATCGCGCCAAGAACGCGCCACGGCAGCCGACCTTCGGGCGTGGATCGCGTTCTGTTCTTCTACCAACAGACATGATGGCTTTATTCATTAAAAAAAAACAGAAATCTCAAAAATTAACTGCCCTGCGTTCCGTCCATCGCTAACTTATGACCATAATAAAATATATTCAGAGGAATGTATTAGTTCTTAGCAATCAATATAAACTAAATTTGATAAACAACAAGAAATAAATTTTCGGATAATCATGATTCTACCCACCCCCTCCCTCCTAGACTTTCGGAATGACGTCGAGATATCACGATATGCAGTCCAAAGAACAAAAGAGCTGCATAGACGCTGGAAAAAAATTAAGGCGCTAAAAGGCATTGTACACGACGAAAACCGAATTCCAGCTTTTGCGATCAGTCGGACTTGTGGGTCATAATAATGTCACTCAGAAAGTTTGGAGTTTCAAAATCGCCTCTGGATGGAGATTCGCTCACCTCAAAAGAGCTACCTGGGTTCTGGGGGCCGACCTTGGGGTCGATCCGTTTTCACAAGGAACAAAACTCCGTGGTCGCTGCCGGCGATCGTGCGTTGACGCGTCGTAGGGCGCAATTCACACGCCACTTGATTTCACGTTCGGCAGCGATCGAAAGCAGCTGACAGCGATTGACCCAGCAGGTTAGTAACCTTTTTTAGTTTCGTTCGAGAAAAAAGATCGCTCGTCTGAATGGCGTCATCGGTGAATTGCTTCCAACGCTGCGCCAGGGAACGAATCGTAAAAGTGTTCCTTGCGTTCTTCGCGCGAATTTCCCAAATTGATGTTGGCGGGAACTACAAATTTGTATGAAGCTTTCTTGAAATGGGTTTTTCGTGGGAAGCTGGCGTTTCTGAGGAGGCTTTTTGCAACCTTCAGGCTTTATAGAGATATAACAACACGAAAACATCAAAAACCCAAATATGGTTTTCATCGTGTACGACGCTCGTAAACGTGGTTGGGATAAAAACGGAAATAGAATGGTATGGCTCAGAACACAACGCCTACGCATTTTGAAGCGTCAAAAATGACCCACAATGACGCTACAAGATAAATAAGTTGGCCCCGCCCTTGTATCTGCCCGCCCCCTGTATTTGCGTCATCCTCCAAAACAGAGGTTGTGGCCCATTCTCACCGTCGGCGACGTTTGAGGGTGGTAGAGTAGGTAGAATAGATGAACCAAGAACGGCGCCGGCGGGGGAAATGCCCCACCACCCGTGTTTTGGGGGAGGACGCAAATACGGGGGCGGACAGATACAGGGGGGGGAGTGGAGCCGACTTCTCACTCATGTAGCGTCTTTGTGGGTCGTTTTTCATGCTTCAAAATGCGTAGGCGTTGTGTTCTGAGCTATACTATTCTGTTTCCGTAGTTATCTCAAGCATGTTTACGAGCGTGTATGCTACCTTTAAGCGATGCCGTCACGATCGCACACAACATCTCATTCGACGCCAACCAATTTCATCGACGCGCCGAGTTTCCCGCCGGGAGAGTGAGAGGGTCCCCATTATGCATCGCTGGGCTCCCCAAGTCCTCCCCGCAAGGAAACTCGCATGGGGACGAGAGCTCCCCTCTCTCCCATCGGGGGAGGGGGGGGCGGTATGCATACGGCCCCTGAACGCGGCTACCAAGTTAATTGGCACGGGCAATCCAGGCCTTGCCATCTAACAGTACCTGATCACCCTACGGAACTCCTAATCTTATCGGTCAAAGCTAGCATTGCAATCGTGATTTCTTTTTACTGTCAGATATTAGAAGCAAAAATGGTTTTTCGTACCTAGTGAAGGTTGCCCATCTATTGCAACCACTTTGCAGTCTTTTATTACTCCGCCAAGGACGGTCCCATGCCCGCCTGCTGAAGGAGGAGAGTTGGCTCCCAACTGATGGGTCACAAAAACTAGGTGTGAAACCATGGAGTGAAAATTAAGTCTCAATAGTCAAGCTACCGCATCCGGGGGAGCCAATGCGCCAGCACTGGTGACGTGTTGGCCAACAGTCAGCGACTGATCAAACAAGAACCCGATTAGTCCCAGAGCAGAAATTGAAAACGCAACATGGAATGTGAGAACGGGCCACCACAGCAAGTGAGGTCGATTGCTGCTTCCCCTCACCGAGCTGAGGATGATTGGTTGTGGAACAACAGAGCTGTAGGTGCCGGGCAGTAATGAGATCGTGACGCTGTACAATTCTGGGAGTGATCAACGACGAGAAGGAGTCGGATTCATCCTAAACAGGCTTGCTGCACGGAGCGCAATTCAACCCGTCTCACCTCGAGTCGTCGTACTCACAATGAAAAGAGTTAAACTCCATGTCATCTGAGTCTACGCCGCGACAAAGCCAAGCTCTGATATCAGCAAGGATTGATTGTGCGGACATCTTCAAGACGTGCTCAATTCGACTCCGCAGTCAGATCTCATTGTTGTCGCAGGAGATTTCAATAAACATGTTGGCACCGAGAGAAGAGGGTAAAAAACGTAATGAGCAGGTTTGGTGTCGGCGAAATCAACGACAACGGATTACGACTTCTTTCGTTTGCCGTTCTCAACAGACTTCTGGTTGGCAACAGTCTATTCCAGCATCCACGACGGCATTATCTGATATGGAGAAATCCAGCGGGGAAAGACTCGGCAGTTTTAGACTATATGCTGGTCAATGCTTGCTACCGATCGTCCTTGAAAGATGTCCGTTCGATGAGAGGACCTCACTGCGGGTCTGACCACTATCTACTGCGCGCAGTCGTGCAACTGCGACTGCGGAGATCGAGGCGTGGGCTCACTCGAATCACGAAGTTAGACTGGCTTTGCCTTGCCGAACCCGGTACAAAAGAGGAGTTCCAATTCTTTAGCTGCTCTAGATGCTGCACCAACGATCGATAAGCTAGAAAAACAAACACTAGTTATCATACTGAACTGCGCAATGCCGCTCTACCCTCCTGTTCGTTACCGAACGCGGCTATGGAAATTCAGCTACGTTTCATCGAATGAATCCCTGCAGCTAGCGGACGGAGAAAAGCGAAGCTATCGAAGTGCATTCGGTATCACCACCTCAGCTTAGAGCTTCGAAAAAAGTTAAGGGCCGAAAGAGAAGCGTATTGGGATAACGTAGCCTATGAGCTCAAGGAGGCAGCATGCAGAGGCGAGTACAATACACTACATCGTACTCTGAAACGCTTGAGTAGAAGGAATAGAGGGAAGAAACGAGCTGGAGAAAACAAAAGGAACGTAGATGGTACATTCTTGCGATCCACACTTGAGTGTCTTCAGCAATGGAAAAAGTTCTTCAGCGAGTTCCATAATCCGCCACAGGAACTACCGTGTTGGAATACCTCAAGAACTAATGGTAGACACTGATCACACCATTGATGAAATAGGGTTCGTCATCAAGTCACTCAGAAACGGTAGAGCACCAGGAACAGACAACGTGACTGATGAGGCTTAAAAAGCAGGAAGAGAAGTCCTGTTGGAGCGGGTTTATGGATTAATAGTCTGAATGCATTCCCTCGATCTGGAAACCGGCTTTTATCATGCCATTTTATAAAAAATAGATATCAAAGAATGCAGTTACTACCGCGGAATAAGTCTCCTTTCAATAGTTGGCAAAGTTTTCACCAAGGTGATACAGTCTCAACTGCAGAAGCTACACAAACAGACCAGTCGTGAGAAACAGGCTGGCTCCCGCCCCGGACGAGGCTGCTTGCAGGACCGGGGTACGCCAGGGAGACGTCTTTTCTCCTTTGCTGCTTAACCTCGTTCTCGATGCAATAATGAGGATAGTCTTCAAAGGTAGAACAGGAGTCCAGTATGGCAGCAATGGCTTCCTCACCAATTTGGTGTTTGCTGACGGCAGCACCGTTGTAGCTGATAACAATGAAGAGGCTGCGAGGACGATATCTTCTGTTGCAGAAACAACCAAGTCGTATGGTCTGAAGAGCAACAAGAGCAAGACAAAAATCTTGACGACAGACGAATCAGGGGTCGTTATCTAATTTCGAGGGCAATCCCCTTTAGCAAGTAGGAAAATTCAAGTACTTGGCATTAATTGTACAAACGAGCAAAGTGGCATGCACATCAGAGATCCACAGCAGGATCAGACAGGCTTCATCAGCGTTCGGATCCCTAAGATGGCGCGTTTGGAAAAGAAACAACATCTCATTGAAGACGAGTATCTGGCTCTTTCAAACACTATTACCACCAATCCTTCTCAATTTGTCGGAAACATGGACGTTGTTGAAGTCGAACGTCAGCAAGTTGGAGGTTTTTCAAATGTGTCTGCATCAACTTTTGGGCATAGCTATTGGCGATCGCATACGTACCACCGATATCCGGGAGAGATGCGGAAACCAGCCATCAATCGCAGAGCAGATTCAGTCGCGTAGGTTACTATAGTTCGATCACGTGTGCAGGATGGATTCGAGCAGATTGCCGTACAGACTTCTGGGCCAGTAGCAATCCCCCAATGTGGTGACTTCAAAAAGGCAGCCAATCTGAGGTTGATGACGCCTAGATGCCTCCTATGGTTGCCGTCTTAGGACGAGAATCATTCTTGAAGAGTTGCGTTCAATGCAAAACTCTCATTAATTGAAGGTTTTGAACCAACACAGCACCAACCTACGCGACGGATGTCTAACACAGCACCTTAGACCACTAGGCCACATGTTCATGTGTGAGGGACTCTTTCTGTTTTCCTACATACACTCCCTCCACAGCCCTTTGTATTCATTTGTTTTTCTTTGATCAAAACAGCAGTAGTAAATATGAGCTTTGGGAGCGTGCAAATGTGTCTATCTTTCAGATTTAGCACTTAAGAGACCGCCTGCTCCACGGCGAATTTCCACAGCCGACCGGTGCACTCCACGGCTAATCGTTTCCGTGGCTGACATGTGTGGACACGCGGTCCGCTGGGAACCATTTTTATCGGAGCAGGCTATCTTACTTATACAACCAGTACTCCACTTCCACTCCAGCTGAGAGTACAGAGAGTAAATAGAGAATTGAAGTAAGGCCATAAAGGAGCAATGAGCCACCGCTTTCTTACGGACCTGTTTTTTCTTGATTTTGGAAGGTATTTCAACTTTGCATGCCCAAGGTGCTTTGAAACACTTTTCTTGGGCGTGCTGGCCACAAAAGAAACGTTTGTCTCTCGACTTCTAGAATTTTCTGCAGGTTACAGGTAACAGCGAGAACAGTGCCATGCGGAGCCAACCTAGAGTATTGAAAATTTGAAAAATGAACGAACTTCTAGTATGCAATGTCCTATTGAACCTCATGGAAAACTTTCGGCGGACTCATAAAGTTTGACCTGCAAAATTTTCCGATGTAACCGATGAAAATTTCATCAAAAATCTCAGAATGGGAATCAGATTTACAATCACTACCCCCCCCCCTCCACAGTCGCACCAAAACCTCAAACGTTTGTCAACGGATAACGAATGGCAGACAACAACGGTGCTTTTGAAAATCGTGAAAAAAAACACCATGTGATTGTTCTTCGAGGCCTCCAAATACACCCTATAGTGAAGTATCAGCCAAATTTCGAGCATCGAACTATTCACAGGTTTTCCCTCCCACCCCCAAGTTATTTCCCTCTCGTAATTGATTAGAATCTGAAATAAAGATGAACGATGGCTAGCATACCACAATCGACGGAAATTTTATTGGGAATTGTGAAGTAAACACCGGAACCTTGTGCAGCAGCTCGAATGACCCTCGGGGTCAAGGCAGCAAAATTTGAAACGATGACCTACTGCAGCTATCTCAAATAGGTGGCACTGCTGTTCCGACAATCAACTAGATGACATCAGCTATGTACGTGATCAGCATCATCTTAATAACCCCCTTTAGCAAAGTTCGGACAATTTCTTCCCGACCAAAGAAGCTCGAAAACACGAAAAGTGCCATTTTCGGAAGTGGTAGTAAAATTACTAAGAACACTCAAAATGCTTGACCACTGTGAATTTAAATAGTTTGCATTACTAAGAACTTATTCGTATTTGAGGAGTGCTTCAGGCATTAGAACTTCAGAAAATATCGAAAGTTTCATGTGGACACGCGGTCAGAGGGGCAAAACAGCCGTGGGTGCGCAGTGTGGACACGCGGTCTCTTAAGTGTTAATAGGTTTTCAACCTTGGGGGATGGGATTTCAGAATTTTCCGAAAAAATCATCAAAGGGAGAGCATGTTAGATTTGAGAAACCATTTCGAAAATTTGTTGTTGGATGGCCACTTACCACTGAAACCACGACACACAATACTTTGTAGCATGATTGTCGAGAAGCCGACCTCGTGTTTTTTTCTCACAAGATGAACCAAAAAATTCAAAGGGTTTTTTTTAAATTATGGACTTTTATTCTCAGTCTGCTTCGCGCTTCCCAGTCAGCATATAGAGAAGTGAACATGAAGTGAAAGAAGAAAACGAAGTCTAGATAAGAGCCGGACTTAGATGAACAATCATACAGCATTTGGTAACTATTGCACGAGGATCACGTAAGTTTCATACCTTTTCTGGAAAACTAACCGTTTTTCGGCCATCCTTCTTAGATGGCTTTCTGAGCAAATCCGATTTCATTTGTAGTGAGCGTTTATTGAAAAAAATCTGAAAATTGTTGAATATGGCCATACCAGCTTCTAGGAAATTGAAGTTGCGTTTACAATAGGAGTAAAGCGCGTGAAATCTATAAAGGATATGTATACATGATAGCTACGTACAATTTCACGTTAATCTCCCCGTAATCTTTGCCTGGACTCATTGAAACATCAATAAAACCTTCAAATGTTTTGCTGTCATTCCTACTAGCTGGCAATGGAGTTGGATGGCCGCCGCAATTCTTCCTCGCTCACCTAGACAACGAGATAGGCCGCCGTGTTGTGCTGGGGTGTTAAGTGGACAGCGGACTGGTCGGTTCGCAAGCGCTTCACTGCCCTTTCTTGGAGCGCACTTGCTTCAAAAAGTCAATATCCTCGGACGTGCTCGACCTCCATGACCGCGGTATCGACCCAGATCCTCTTCGCTCCGCGCCCTATTTCTCTTTCCTCTGCGGCGATTAGCGGAGTCACCACCCGTTTCTTGGCAGTAAGCCACCTCATGAAAGAACGCTCACTGCTGCCAGGTCATTAAGTGCAATGGTCATTAACTTGAGCGCCGCCTGTGCAATTCTATGAGGGCCCGTTCACATTGATAGCCGATTAGTGATCGACATAGTCACCACGCAGTGACAGCCGGTAGCTGCCACTTTACGGGGGTGCTACTGGCCATGTGGAGGAATCGAGTCGCAGAGTGGAAGATTGAACGAACTGCCCCTGAAAAACTTTGCTCAAGCAAATCACCGTTGACCTAAAATCCATCCGGTGCATTGTGATCGAAGCCAGGAACGTTTGCAGAGACCGTCTAGAATGGAAGCTTGTTATTCAGGCTGTCCGAACTCCAGTGACACCAACAGCAGTGTATTAGTTGAGAGGTCGACCTGCTCCGCCACACGCCAGCTAGGGGATAAGTAAGTAAGTAAGTACTCTTTTATGGATTTATGCGAAAAATCAATTATTTCGATAATCCCATAAAATCCACGAATTTCTACAGTGGTCAATTCTATTGACAGAGGATTCTCAAAAATTCATAGCTGTTAACTTTGTCCACTGATCCCCTTCAATGGATGTGGATCAGGGGTGTGCATTTTCCGTTTACCGATTCACCGATGTTCCGGATTTACCGGTGTTTTTCGTTAAATTTTGATTTACCGATTTACCGATCTTTTTCCCAAAATTTACCGAAATTTTTTCTGAAAAGAGAAGTTGCGTGTTTTTAGCTCAATCGGCCTATTTCTTACTCGTATTTCACGGGTTCGCTACTGTTATGGCATGCCTTTGGCACGATATCCTTCTTCATCCTTCTTTTTGTTACTCTTTCTAACCCTTTTGGCTTACTTTCTGAATAATCCAACGATCTTTTCACCTTTTATGTCACGTGCCTCCCCGTATCGAATTACTACTCCGAGAAATACATATCAGCAGAGTTCTGAAGCAGATATTTAAGTAACTGGAATTTTTTCCAATTAGCAAAGTCCTGAAGCAGATTATTTAGGAACTGAATTTTTCGAAGCCCCCGGACACCACACTTAATCCACTGCAGTTCTGGAACGACTCCATTGTGAAATCATCGTACCAGCACCTTTCCCCACTGACCAATAAGTACTTTTGCACGCCTCCTGGCAGAGCTGAGGCGGAATGGATGTTTTCCTCAGCTGCCCTGATTTTGAGTAATTACAGAAAGACCTTGACGACAGAAATTTTTGAAATGTTACTTTTTCTCAAAATCAACGTCTCGCTGATCAGCTTCAGCCGTTGAGCTCAGTTGAATATGTAAAACTCACTCATTATTTGCACTATCCTCATGCACTATTGAAAATGATACATAAATAGTATTGATCATTTGTGTTGTAGTATCCATACATATAACAATGGAATATATATCAAAGTCGAAGTCAGAATTTTTACCGAATCTTCCGTTTTTATTTACCGAAAAAAAAGTTCGGGAAAAAGTTTCGGTAAAAAATTCACCGAAAAGAATTTTCCGCACACCCCTGATGGGGATGTATCATCACCCAACTATCGTTGACCGATGAGATTCAGATGCTTGTACGGTACAATAAGGCCGCTATCCAAGGGTAAAAAACGGGCAGAAACGTCAAAGTGGGCAACTAAAGCGTCTTTCCACCGCAATTCGCTTCGTAGTGCTCAGTTTTGAATTTTGAAAACGTCGAAATGTATAGCATGTCATTCTCCAGTCAATCGTGTAGAAATATTCCGCAAAATCCGGAAGGAAGATTATATTCCAAGGTGAAATATATTTTCATTTTGACAATGCTAGAGATCGCGTACGGCTGTTTTTCGCCGGACTTGTTCGTTATCTTGTGAAATCAGTATCATATTCATAACCTACTTCACCTTAGAAGCTGTTACATCAACAAATTTCTAACTCATAATATACAGTTGGATAGACTGTGGCACGGTGATCATTTCGGTCTTTTCAATATTGAAAACAGAGCACTTTGAGGCGAGTTGTGATCAAAAGACGCTTTAGCTGCCCACTTCGCCCATTTCGCCCTATTTTTACCCTTGATTACTGGCGGTAATGTATCTATACGTTAGGAAATCATTTTTTTGAAAGTTCAGGATGCTGCCATCGAATTCTATCATTTCGCTCAAGTTAGTCCTCCTGACACTTGTCTTCGTGGGTTGCTCATACTCAGGTATATTTGTGGCACATACTGAAAAAAGAACTTGGCTTGTGAGTATGATTTCTTTCAGATTGCGATGCTCCTGAACAGCCTGGCGAGATAACATTGAACAAGCATGGTAAAATTCGAGAGGGTGATACCGTATCTGCGTGGTGCTATGGAAATTTAAAAGTCTTTGTTGGTCAGTTTGATATGATGTGAACACTCAACAGAAAAGGTTCTGATGCGTAAAATAGTCAGCCCTGGACGTTAGAGAACAAATTATGAAGAAAAGGACAAAAGGCATGTTGGAGGTTCCATTTGAAAACAGGTCGATTCCTAATAGCCCATCCTTGGTCATCGAACTCGTACCTCTGTTCGACCAGACCACTCTCGTGTTGATTTCTCTCGTGAAACTTCGAGTGGAACGGATGCTGTTTAGGCGCATTGAATCCAGTTTTGAATAGACCGCTAACAGGCGGAAAACAACTCCAGAATGAACGGACAACAAGGAGCGCCCGTCTGAAGAATACAGCGGAGAGGCGACTGACACTATTGAAATCTGTAAAAAAGGGGTCTCCCAAGCAGAAGTGGTTTGGTTAGCGTTACAAATGCTTCAACAAAAAGGGAACAATAGGAAAGCGGAATGAGGAGAGTCTACAAAAAATGAACAATATCCTCCAAGAACTCTTTTCTTTTTCGAAACTTCCAAACAGCGGAAACAAACCGTTTTGGTTCTCTATGAGGAAGCGCTTTTGGCTCCATAAAGGACTTTGATTATGTGAGTGCCGATAAAATATGTATATATGCATGTGAACCTAATAGCTATCATTAAAAGGGAGATGATGTTAAATTGTTTTAGGAACCAGTCAATTCTTCCTCGTAAAATACCACAACGGTTTGTTTCCGCTGTTTGGAAGTTTCGAAAAGAAAAGAGTTCTTGGAGGATATTGTTCATTTTTGTAGACTCTCCTCATTCCGCTTTCCTATTGTTCCCTTTTTGTTGAAGCATTTGTAACGCTAACCAAACCACTTCTGCTTGGGAGACCCCTTTTTTACAGAATTGTTCACTTTTTCTTGATATTACGCTGTAATATCCCATGCAAGAATTTCGAACAAAGACCTCTTCAGCTCCCCACTAGATCAGTCCTCTTTCTGTGGTCACAAGAATCAATGACCCAAACTGTTGTAAAACTATCTCAGAAAAATCACTCGATGTGACTGACAAGACCGATGTTCACATGATATTAGCTAAGAAATGAATGATATCCATGATATCGTTCCACATAATTCATTCATATTGATCGCGTCAGCCACATCTGGCTACACCGGGTGTTATTTGCACCTTCCATGTTTTTCATACGTATCGAACGGGTCGGCCACGGTGATTTTCTCAACCAACTCTGACAGGGACCTTAGGCCCCGGTTATAGTTGGTCGCCCAGACGTAGCCAGCCCGGTCGATAATCATGAAAGCCTGCTGGCCTACAGCCGGATGCAGAATCTGCCTGCAGTTCTTCGCTTTCAAATGAAACCAACTTAAAACCGGGACAGTCAGAAACTACCTTCCATTCCATCTGGACACTTTCACATCAGTGGAACAAAGCAGTTTTACATACTCATTATTTCGTTTCCGTTGCCCCATTCCTTCGCAGAACAGCCGCTTCGATTCCATGAATCTGATATGAAAAAGCTCTGCTGAGCTGCGAATGGAGATAGTTCTAACAATTTGTTTTTGAATTTGGATGCTAATAAGCAAGTACCATTTATTGCAGAAAAAATCAGTGGGCTGGTGAAGAAGGAAGAGGGAGCACTCAAAATGGGGTTGTGTGAATGACCTTACGAAACTGAAAAGCAGCCTGGCAACATGACCTGACATGACTCACATAACATCTCAAACTTTCTGCTTGCTATGCTTGTCATCCTTACACTTTTACAAAAGTTTTGCAAGGTGTTCTCTCCTGCGCAAATTCCGGGGCATAATTTCTCGGATGGCTAGCATCGAGTCTGGGCTCCTGCTCACTCTACGGGGTGGTCTTCACAACTTTTCGGATGAGCAGCAACGGGTCCCGAACACCTGCCCACTATCCGGGTTTCCACGAGGTCCCGATGACTTCATCAGAAGCTCGAAGCACTTTTCACGACGTCCCGATGACGTCATCAGAAGCCCGAAGCACTTTTGGGACTATCCTAGACGGGGGGGGGTCACCCACGATTTTCCCATGAAAATGAATGGAAAACCTGATAAAAGGTGCTTGATGCTGCTATCAGTCATTGTTGTTGATGAAGTTGTGTAGAAATACTTTGATTGATAGCGTTATAGATCGTTGGTTCATTCCATTTCTGACTTGAATCTTGAGTGCCCCCCCGTCTAGGATAGTCCCGCACTTCTCACGATGTCCCGATGACGTCATCAGAAGCCCGAAGCACTCTTGGGACTATCCTAGACGGGGGGGGGGCACCCACGACTTTCTCATGAAAATGAATGGAAACCTTGATAAAAGGTGCTTGATGCTGCTATCAGTCATTGTTGTTGATGAAGTTGTGTAGAGATACTTTGATTGATAGCGTTATAGATCGGTGGTTCATTCCATTTCTGACTTGAATCTTGAGTGCCCCCCCCGTCTAGGATAGTCCCGCACTTCTCACGATGTCCCGATGACGTCATCAGAAGCTCGAAGCACTTTTCACGACGTCCCGATGACGTCATCAGAAGCCCGAAGCACTTTTGGGACTATCCTAGACGGGGGGGGGTCACCCACGATTTTCCCATGAAAATGAATGGAAAACCTGATAAAAGGTGCTTGATGCTGCTATCAGTCATTGTTGTTGATGAAGTTGTGTAGAAATACTTTGATTGATAGCGTTATAGATCGGTGGTTCATTCCATTTCTGACTTGAATCTTGAGTGCCCCCCGTCTAGGATAGTCCCGCACTTCTCACGATGTCCCGATGACGTCATCAGAAGCCCGAAGCACTTTTCACGACGTCCCGATGACGTCATCAGAGGCCCGAAGCACTTTTGGGACTATCCTAGACGGGGGGGGGTCACCCACGATTTTCCCATGAAAATGAATGGAAAACCTGATAAAAGGTGCTTGATGCTGCTATCAGTCATTGTTGTTGATGAAGTTGTGTAGAAATACTTTGATTGATAGCGTTATAGATCGGTGGTTCATTCCATTTCTGACTTGAATCTTGAGTGCCCCCCGTCTAGGATAGTCCCGCACTTCTCACGATGTCCCGATGACGTCATCAGAAGCCCGAAGCACTCTTGGGACTATCCTAGACGGGGGGGGGGCACCCACGACTTTCTCATGAAAATGAATGGAAACCTTGATAAAAGGTGCTTGATGCTGCTATCAGTCATTGTTGTTGATGAAGTTGTGTAGAGATACTTTGATTGATAGCGTTATAGATCGGTGGTTCATTCCATTTCTGACTTGAATCTTGAGTGCCCCCCCCCGTCTAGGATAGTCCCGCACTTCTCACGATGTCCCGATGACGTCATCAGAAGCCCGAAGCACTCTTGGGACCATCCAAGACGGGGGGGGGGCACCCACGACTTTCTCATGAAAATGAATGGAAACCTTGATAAAAGGTGCTTGATGCTGCTATCAGTCATTGTTGTTGATGAAGTTGTGTAGAAATACTTTGATTGATAGCGTTATAGATCGGTGGTTCATTCCATTTCTGACTTGAATCTTGAGTGCCCCCCCCCGCCTGGGGTAGGCCCGCACTTTTCACGACGTCCCAATGACGTCATCAGAAACTCGAGGCACTTTTTACGACGTCCCGATGACGTCATCAGAAGCCCGAACCACTTTTCACGACGTCCCGATGACGTAATCAGAAGCCCGAAGCACTTTCACGACGTCCCGATGACGTCATAAGAAGCCCGAAGCACTTTTCACGACGTCCCGATGACGTCATCAGAAACCCGAAGCACTTTCACGACGTGCCCATGACGTCATCAGAAGCCCGAAGCACTTTTCACGACGTCCCGATGCCGTCATCAGAAGCCCGAAGCACTTTTCACGACGTCCCGATGACGTCATCAGAAGCACGAAGCACTTTCACGACGTCCCGATGACGTCATCAGAAGCCCGAAGCACTTTTCACGGCGTCCCGATGACGTCATCAGAAGCCCGAAGCACTTTCACGACGTCCCGATGACGTCATCAGAAGCACGAAGCACTTTTCACGACGTCCCGATGACGTCATCAGAAGCCCGAAGCACTTTTCACGACGTCCCGATGACGTCATCAGAAGCCCGAAGCACTCTCACGACGTCCCGATGACGTCATCAGAAGCCCGAAGCACTTTTCACGACGTCCCGATGACGCCATCAGAAGCCCGAAGCACTTTTCACGACGTCCCGATGACGTCATCAGAAGCCCGAAGCACTTTTCACGACGTCCCCATGACGCCATCAGAAGCCCGAAGCACTCTCACGACGTCCCGATGACGTCATCAGAAGCCCGAAGCACTTTCACGACGTCCCGATGACGTCATCAGAAGCCCGAAGCACTTTCACGACGTCCCGATGACGTCATCAGAAGCCCGAAGCACTCTCACGACGTCCCGATGACGTCATCAGAAGCCCGAAGCACTTTTCACGACGTCCCGATGACGTCATCAGAAGCCCGAAGCACTTTCACGACGTCCCGATGACGTCATCAGAAGCCCGAAGCACTTTTCACGACGTCCCGATGACGCCATCAGAAGCCCGAAGCACTTTTCACGACGTCCCGATGACGCCATCAGAAGCCCGAAGCACTTTTCACGACGTCCCCATGACGCCATCAGAAGCCCGAAGCACTCTCACGACGTCCCGATGACGTCATCAGAAGCCCGAAGCACTTTTCACGACGTCCCGATGACGGCATCAGAAGCCCGAAGCACTTTTCACGACGTCCTGATGACGTCATCAGAAGCCCGAAGCACTCTCACGACGTCCCGATGACGTCATCAGAAGCCCGAAGCACTTTTCACGACGTCCCGATGACGTCATCAGAAGCCCGAAGCACTTTCACGACGTCCCGATGACGTCATCAGAAGCCCGAAGCACTTTTCACGACGTCCCCATGACGCCATCAGAAGCCCGAAGCACTCTCACGACGTCCCGATGACGTCATCAGAAGCCCGAAGCACTTTTCACGACGTCCCGATGACGTCATCAGAAGCCCGAAGCACTTTTCACGACGTCCCGATGACGTCATCAGAAGCCCGAAGCACTCTCACGACGTCCCGATGACGTCATCAGAAGCCCGAAGCACTTTCACGACGTCCCGATGACGTCATCAGAAGCCCGAAGCACTTTCACGACGTCCCGATGACGTCATCAGAAGCCCGAAGCACTTTTCACGACGTCCCGATGACGCCATCAGAAGCCCGAAGCACTCTCACGACGTCCCGATGACGTCATCAGAAGCCCTAAGCACTTTTCACGACGTCCCGATGACGTCATCAGAAGCCCGAAGCACTCTCACGACGTCCCGATGACGTCATCAGAAGCCCGAAGCACTTTTCACGACGTCCCGATGACGTCATCAGAAGCCCGAAGCACTTTCACGACGTCCCGATGACGTCATCAGAAGCCCGAAGCACTTTTCACGACGTCCCCATGACCTCATCAGAAGCCCGAAGCACTCACGACGTCCCGATGACGTCATCAGAAACTCGAGGCACTTTTCACGACGTCCCGATGACGTCATCAGAAGCCCGAAGCACTTTTCACGACGTCCCGATGACGTCATCAGAATCCCCCCTCACCTACAAATCGGTTAATTACCAGCCTACGTACCTCCTACCAACTTACCTGTCTGCCAAGTTGATTGCCTGAGACCATTGGCAGTGGCTATTAGCAGTGAGGACTGAAAAGCGTGACGGCCTACGGCCCACGGCCTACGGCCTACGGCTCACGGCCTACGGCGCACACCATGAAATTTTCTTAAGCTTTCGGGCTCACAACTTTGTTATTTGTGAAGCGATTTTGCTGAAATTCGGAAAGCCGGAAAGCACGTGTCTTCTGGACCCCTTCGCTTATATCCAGAAGGAAATCTTCAGAAATTTTGTTTCAAAGATTCTATAAACTGTTTTATAAAATTCTAAGTGATCACAAGGCCTAGGCAAAACCAAACCTCTCCAGCCGCTTCGCGGCTGGAGCGATTTAGACAATTCTATGTAAATAGCGATTTGAACTGTACTGTTTCCACTGCAAAAGCAGTACCACAGCCACGCGGTTTCGCTACACAATCAAGAAGTACCAAGTACGTTGTGGCATTATTTTTACTGAAAACAATAAATGCGGTAATCCTTGAAAATTATCGATCAATAAGTTTACACAAGGTGCTGAGTTGATCGGGAAACACTTGGCTCAGGGCGAGGTTGGTCCAGAATATTCCTTTTCGGGGGAACGCCCTATCGCACTGCACCACCAGAGCGCCAGAGCCGCCCTCACTCGACTGCTCGGTAAATTTTCACCGAAGCGGTTTGCAATCAATTATACACCCTGTATACGTAAACATACCTTAGCGTGTACTGCGACGTTAAACTGCAGTTGCGGCAAGAACGTCAAAAATCTTGTGAGACCATTAGGTTCTAGGTCCAGCAAAAGAGGGGAGAGGGAGTTGATGCTTGCTTTTCTTCATTTGCACTTGAAGAGCGTTCAATGGGGTACGGAGCCTTTTTTTCCAGGAGTTTCCAGACTGAAGTGTGTGCATGGTAAATGGAAACCGAGTAACTTCGGTGAATGTGTGGATCTCAGGGATCTTGGTGAGTAAAATTTGTGATGTAATCCATTCACAGAAATAAACCCGTACTCGTGTTGCCATCACTGAGTTGCCTCCAAGCGTTGTGCAACCTTTTAGGCATTTGTAGACGAGCGAGAAACACTGCTGTTGAATGTAGCCCATGCTTCGACAACCAACTGCGATGCTTTCCACGATTAAAATAGGCTTCAGGGGCCGTATGCAAGAACGCGTCGGCAGGGGCAGTACAGTCAGCGCCTTTGAAGATCGCCGTTGCTTACAAGACAGGACACGTCCATAGTGGTTGGTCACAAATCAAGACGCGTATGTCGTGCCCGATCGCGGTGCCCTAACCGCCCCAGCTAGAGGATTGAAGCGGCTGGAGGCAGCGAGAAAGACTGCTGGGGCATAAAATACGTGTTTTGACTTGTGACCAACAACGATAGACGTGTCCGGTCTTGTGAGCAACGGCGCTCTTCAAAGGAGCCGACTGCACTGCCCCGGCCCCAGCAGGCGCGTTCTTGCATGCGGCCCCAGATAAAGAAAGTTTCGTGGTTCGTTTGCGTGCGTGTGCGAAGTGGAGTTCAGAGGCAACGAGAGGGCGGCGGGGAGTTGGAGGGAGCAACATCGCGCGCAAAGCCAAGTTTTAAGGGCATTGTATGCTCATCAAACCGTATATTATTTTTTCACGTTTTTGTGTAGCTTGGTCTCTTTAGTGAACGATGACGTCGAAGGGGTCATGAAACCCCTGTATTTGTTGAGAAAAGTTTATGGGAACACATTGCAATTATGAATTTGAATTTTGCGCCAAATTGGTTCTTGAAGTTTTTCTGCATTTGGAGGCCCCGTCACTGTCATTTTCAAAGTTTTTCTGCATGCGGAGTATGTGCCGTAACTGTTTTTCATGTTGTTCGACGGTCCCATGAACATTCTTTGAAACAGTGCTAGATGACTGGTGAGAACTGGTGGCGGAACCTCATCTTTAACTCCTTCCAATTTCATACGTTTTTGAGGCGCCGAAGCTCATCGGTGTGGTCTACCGGGCTCATACGTGAATTGAGCCTGAAAAATTGAAATTGGTTTGAAATTGAATGAAATGGAATTGCGCGAACGATGCATTTTAATCAGCCTTCAATAGGGAGCGCAAAGTATATTTGTGCCCTGGACGAAAAGACCGATTAACGAATAGTTTCGAATGACCCCCTTTTTTCAACGTCCAATTTTTGAATACTTGACTTGCTTGACTTAATCGGTTGGCTTTCGCCTGACGCGGTCATTCCGCATCTTCACCGAGGTGTGCCGTCCTAGTAGTCAGCCGTGTCCATTATTCACGGTCTTCAGCCACAATTTGAACACATTCCATCCAGCTGTCACTATTCCATTTCCTGCGAAACGAAACTTCGCGCCTGAACTGTCTTTCGGTGCCGAGTGACTTCAAATCCTCTTTAACCACATCCGTCCAGAACTTTCGCCTACTCCCAAGTGGCCGTTTCCAGACAGGATTTGGAAGCATTCTTAGAACGTGTTGTACGAGACGATCCGGCGTTCTTCTTAGTATATGCCCGAGAAGTCGAAGTTGACTTTCAATTGCTGCTTGAGATGGCGTTAGGAGATGCTGGCACCTCCCTCGTGTCAAGCGTTGATGTACTGCGTCGATTCCCTTGTAAAGGTCTTCGTTATGGCATACACGTGGCCAGAAATATCCAAGCAAACGCCTAAAAAGCTTCCTCTCCGTGCAATCCAACCTTTCCATCTGCGTCTTCGGTGCTGCCCACGTCTCCGATCCGTACATCATGATAGGGCGAACAGCGGATAGGTAGACGCGCAACTTGACTTTCTTCGCGATGGTGGTAGACCACAAACATTTGGTTAGAGAATTAAATGCAGACGTAGCTTTCGCACATCGTTGTCGAATATCTGCTGCATAACTACCATCGTTCTTCAGCAAACAGCCTAAATAGCAGAAATCTTCCACCAGTTCGATACGTTGTCCGTTCACACAAATCCCGTTGAAGGCCTCTGAGAGACCCACATCTGCTTGCATTTGTCGCGCAGAAGACGAAGTCCATAGGCTGCGGCATACTTCGAAACGAGGTTCACGATCCTTTGCGGTTTTGCGTTGTTTTCAGCGAATATCATAATGTCATCGGCGTACTCCAGGTCGACAAGGGAGCGTCCTGATGGTGTTAGGATCACATCCGCAGGAATCTGTTCTGCGACTCTACGCATGATGTCATCAACGGCGAAGTTGAAAAGAAAAGGTTCTGCAACGGCTCCTTGCCTTACTCCTGTTTTCACCTCGAAAGCTGACGTAAATCCGACAGGTGTACGAACTGCTGCTGTTGTTCCTTTGTTCATGTCCTCGATTAATCGAACATACTTTTCCGGGACTCTATCTGCTCGCAGAGCATTGAGCAATCGATCACGATGAGGAGAGTCGAACGCGGCTTCAAAGTCCAAAGAAGCAAGCTGTAATGGCTTCGAATACCGCTGCCACGATTCAATTACTCTTCTCACGACGAACACTTGGTCGATGGCCGATCTTCCAGGTCGAAAACCGGCTTGCTCATCTCTGGTCGTTCTCTCACGATATTTGGTAAGTCGCTCGAGAATGATACGTTCTAAAACCTTGTACATGACACCAAGTAGAGAGATTCCTCTGTAGTTCTTAGGATCCGAGACGGATAGCTTCTTGTGAAGAGGTACGATGATCGCATGTCCTCACGAATCGGGTATCCTTTCGCTCATCCATAGAGCACGGATGGTGTTGGTCATTTCACGCTTTCAGCATTTCAGCAGTGATGTTGTCATCTCCACCAGCCTTTCCATTCTTCATTTTTCGGACGCAATTCAAAACTTCAGACTCAGTCGGCGGTTCCTCACTGACATCGTAATGTGCTCTCTGAACATGCGGGAGCTCAGGTACTGATGGCGCTGGACGATCCAGTAGTGAACTGAAGTAATCCTTCCATAATGGCAGCGTCGCATCACCAACTGCAAATCCATTGGTAGTGTTGAGGCCAGCAGAACATCTCTTCATCTTGCCGCTATACTGTCGCAGCAACGTGTAGGCTTTCCTCGGATTCTTCTCCTCCCAAGCCTTCTCGAACTCCTTAGCTCTACACGTCAACTCTCGCTCGCGGTCACTTTGCAGCTGCCAACGCAACTTCCTCATGAGACGCTTCTCCTCCACGAAGTTTCCTGCAGTTCGGAGAGCACATACTCTGTTGTAGGTAGATGTTGTTTCTTCTGAGACGTAGGCAAACTTCTTCTTAGGCTGTACAACCGGGAGTGCCTCTTTCGAAGCGTCCTGGATGCACTTGACAAAAGAATCCGCGTCGCTAAGTTTCTTCTTAGTCCGTACTCCGATGTGAATAGAAACGCGTTGTCTAAAATTCCTTCTGCACTCTTCATCTCTGAGACTTGTCATGTCAATCCTCTGGAGAGGCTGAGCCCCTCGCTTCCTCTTATGATTCCTCGCAGTGAAGTTCAACAGAACAGAACGGTGATCCGAATCGAATGCGACATCCCACACAGCTCTAGATCTTCGCATGTCCGATACTGGAATATTCCTCGTCAGGACATAGTCGAGCTGTAGTTTCAAAGTTGTCATCTTCCGCTTCCGCTGCTCTTTTAGAGATAGCTGGGTTGGTCCCTGCCACGTAAGCTGATGGCGGCGATGATTCCTCTTGAATGTCGATGCAATAATCAGACCACTGCGTTCACAAAAGTCGACAAGGCGGTAGCCATTGTCCGATGTTTGCTCCACTGGGTAGAACCATTTACCGAGTACTTCGGATTCCTGATCGAGTCCCATCTTCGCATTTGCGTCAATCCCCACGACAACAGCATGTTGACAAGGTATCCTGGCCAGCAACGATTAAGTTCCTCATAAAACGCATCCTTCGAATTGTCTTCGGCGGTTTCAGTGGGCGCATGAGCACTCACTATCCACAGATTGATTCCTCTGTGATCCCGCAGTCGTACGAATGCATTCCGGCACGACGTTGAGCCGAACTCCTTGACCATACCATTGAAATCCTTCCTTACAGCTATTGCACAGCCTCCCACTCTCCTATCGTCAGCGTTACCGCAGTAGATGGTGTACTCTCCGACGCTGATGACGGGTCTATCCTTGAGGCGGGTTTCCTGCAAAGCAGCAAACGGTGCATGGAAATAGCTCAGAAGTCTTGATAGCGCAGTTTTTTGGATATCACTCAACAGCGATCTACAGTTCAGGGTGGCGAAACTGTGGCTTGTGGCCAAAGACTCCATGAACTCCTTAGGTACGGATCCTAAGGTGTTATGGACCAGAGGCCTTAGTGTGCCGGACGGCGACACCTTTATGCAATGTATGGGATACTTTCGCGATATAGTTGTGCACGCTATATCGCACGAACGTTCCCTGTGTACACTCAAACGTCTGCTGGGTTCAGTAGAAGCAGGGGCACTAACGAGCAGGTACCAACAGACTTGTATACACACCCTCAATTTTTGAATACATTCGTGAATATATTCGTCCGAATTTCGAAAAAATTCGATTCGAATATATTCGAACAAATTTACGAATAATTTCAAAGCGGCAGACTGAAAACAGGCCAGGTGAGCTGTCAGTGGATCCTCTAGTTCGAAGTAAAACTTACTGCCACTGATCGTGTGTGTGTGTGTGTGTGTGTGTGTGTGTGCGTGTGCGTGTGCGTGTGCGTGCATCATACAAAAAAAACATATCTTGTGTCAATCATCAAAAAGGACATCTTTCACAATCTTGTACACATCTTCTTGAAGATTATATAGTATCAAAAAAAACAATATATCAGTATTAGAGCCTGAGTTCACTCATAGAATCTCTAATTCATTCGCTTTGTACTCCATTAAAGGCAGTGTTCATGATGGAAATCGTTTTTCTGTTTCTCTGCCTATCTTGGAAACGGCTCCATGCTGATTCCAATGATGTCTCTGTAATCGTACAAGACCTTCTGGAAATGGAATTATGGTTCATCAAAGATTGAGCTAAGGAAACATGATGAACGAGTTGTCCGAGGCGTGTAACTTCCGTCTTTTGCAGCCGATGTATGCGAGCTGGCCTGAGTAAAGAGAGAAGTTGAGAATTAAGGAAAGAACGGGGCTATTGATCGGAAATAATCGCTCATCTCACAATCTCGAGCATTCATTTGTTCACGTCGGTGGGCGTGGAAAGTGCATCTGGGTGTGACGAGCTGACGGGTGTCCAACTTTGGGGCCGTAGGGGACCGTTCCAAGCTCATTTTTCTTAGTTTTTCACTGCCTTCAAGCGTTCGTTGGCGTCCTTGTCGTTATCATCATCGGACGATGTCGATGAATCGCTCTCGTTCTACATCACATCGGCTACGACTTCCGTAGCGGCTGAGCTCCCACTGTGACCATTCCCATTTACCGTACAACATAAACAGCTTCGACGGGGCAGATGTAATCGAAACCATTCGAAATTACAACTATTCGAATGAGCGTTCAAATAGTAGGCTTCGATTATTGAATAGATTCGAATACCTCCTTTTTTTGAGGTCCGATTCTTGAATAGTATTCAAATAGTGCGATTTTCGAAAGTCCGATAATGAATACGTTTTCGAATGGCAATTATTAGAATATATCGATTTGAATCTATTCGAATGGCACAACTATAGCGCAAAGCATCACTACGATCCATGCGAATTGTACTCATAATACAGTGCGTTTCATAATTATAGGACAACCATGAATTCCACTTTCATCTTTCTCCTGCTAATAAAGTCGCTTTTCTATTGTAATTGGCTTTACTGTTGTAATCGGCATGAGAAATAACTCTTATAGTCGTCTTTCCAGGTTTCAGGAGCACAGATTATTTGGAGCACGTATTTTCGTCTTTGAACTATTTCATAATTATAGAGCATCTTATGTTTCTTGTTCACACCGGCAATATAACAACAGTTTCATAGCAAGTATTTCACCTTCCATTGTTGAATACCTGATTCATATGATTGAAGACACTTTTTGGAAGTTTTTGGAGGACTGTTGTGTTGATTTGATCGCAGCCTTCTAACTAATCACGTTTCCTCTCTTTCGCACCGTCCATCTGCTGACTGCTCGACGTGTCAGGGTAAAATAGACGCAGGAAGCAATCTGAACATTTGAGAAGACTCATCGGTTATAATTTCGGGCGGATTCTCAGTTAAAGGCATCGTACGCGCAAAAAAAACGTATGTCATTTTTCCATGTTTTTGAGTAAGCATTTCTCTGGCATACAGAATAAGAGTGGAATTAGTCCACGAAACCATCTACTTTTGTAAAAGAACTCGTTTTAAAACGTCTCGAATTATTCACTTCCCACCCCCCTCCGTCAATTTCGGTGTGTCAGGTGCAATACGGCTGAAGTTTTTTTTTTCACAAACGTCGGATGTGTTTTTCGCTTCAAACTTATTTAGTGGGAAGTATTCATCGAGCAAGTTTGGATGTTAGAATTTCCCCAATTGAACATTTCAAACGCTGAATCATCTGCGCTTGTGACGGCGTTTCTGTTTCTTGTGCTAGATGGTTGGTGAGAACTGGTGGCGAATCGTCATTCTGAACCACTCCAGCTTCAGAACCATACGTTTTTGACGAGCAAAACTTCACCGACGTGGTGTAACGGGCTCATTCATGAAATTGAACCTGAAAAGTGGAAATTGATTTTCAGCGCGAACGATGCCTTTAAACGTCCGCAAGATAGGACTCTTGCAGAATTCAAGGTTGAGGCTCTTTGGACAACCGTAGGACTGTAATATTCGCAGCTAGACATTGGGCAAACAGCCATGAGGGATACATCTATGTTTTGAGAGACTGTCGGGCTGATTCGCTTCAATTTGGCTCAGCAAAACAGGACAACCGGCTCGGAGTAGTTGATCTGCCTAACCGGTGTCACACGGAGGCTATTTTTCGGAAAACGTCGTAGATTCTATTCTGGAGAGTGCGTTCTTGCTGGAAGAAGTTCAACCCCGGTGGATCGTATGGACAAATGTGCTAAAGGCATAATATGTATCAGAAAATCGCTTAGATAGTCCTCTGAATGGAACTTTGTTGGAGCGTCGCTGACACTCCTCTCAGCGTTCTGTAAAGCTCAGAAGCACATAGAACTGTTGTTTTTTCGCTGGTATGAACAAGACACTTGCGGATTACCTAAGGTGTCCTAGAGTTAAGAAACAATCTAAAAAATGAAAATGTATGTTTTGGAAAAGCTGAGGTGCTCGTTCAATCTAGAAAGATGAACATAAGCGTTGTTTCTCATACTGACTACAATAGTTATAACAGAAAAGCTCCATCGTTAACGGGAGAAGTGTGACAGTGAAAATCCAGTGTGTCCTTTAACTATGAAACGCACTGTACCTTGATCAGTGCCCAGTTTATCTCTCCGGACCCAACCAGTGAACAACGCTGATCCTTAGTTTGGGACGCTCTATGTGAGGCACCAATAAAAATCGATTTTTTAGGTAACGTCGTCTACAGCAATGGTCGTGGCAAAGTCATTCTTAACTACCGATATGGTAAGAAATGCAATCAAATACTCGTTTTAGCAGAGCGATTGCCACTGTTTGTAAACTATTTAAGCACAGATGCCAAACGAGGGTAGAGAGTGCAGACTGATAGTGAGATATGGTCTCCTCATGGGTGGTCGCCTCGTCAGACAGTGAAAAGGGCGGGCGGATCAGTGGAAAAGGCTAGGCAGCGCTAAAGTACCCAAAGTGGCGTCGACCATTAGCTGTCTCTATGCCTTCCCTGTGATCTACCCGCCCTCCTCACTGCTTGGCGCCTTCAGACGTCCGCCCTTGCTTTACCTATTGTAGTCGAGAAATAAAACGAGTGGCGCGGATCTCTTCGATATGATAGTGGTCACTAATATTCCATACATTTCATTGACTGAAATGAACCAGGCGACTTCTGTTAGCCTGAAGGTCCACTCATACCCTTTGCCACCCTCTCCACAACCACAAAAGCTCCAGCGGTGTTGCGAGCATAAACAATTTTCCGCCCTTCTCGCCATTGGCTGAATTTGAATGGTTTAGCAGCATCGCCATGGTGGGGCGGGAGAACCGAGATGAATTACGCGATCAGTTACCACCTGCAATGTATGTATGTACCCGCTGTAGAATCGAAGACGGATTGCAGGAATGACTGACCTGCGCCTCCTATGTGAAGCCGAAAAAGACAAGGGCGTCCTGCCCTTCGAGATGCGAGAAATCGTTCATTCTTTCCGCACTCTTCAGAACTGGTGGTTGTGGCCAAAAGGGATGCGAGGATTATGTGTGGACCAAAGATCTGCATTTTACGTTTACCGATTTTCCGGATTTTTCGGTGTTTTTCTGTAAATTTGACTTACCGAATTTTTCTCAAAATTAACCGAAATTTTTACAGAAAAGAAAAGTTCGGTGATTTTTGCTCAATCGGCCTACTACTTACTCATATTTCACAGGTTTGCTACTATTATGGCATGCCTCTGGTGCGATATCCTTCTTCGTTCTTCTTTTCGTTACTCTTTTTAACCCTTTGGCTTACTTTCTGGATTATCCAACGATCTCTTGACCTTTTGTGTCACGTGCTTCCTCTTATCGAGATACTACTCCGAGAAATACATATTAGTAGAGTCCTGAAGCAGATATTTCAGAATCTGGAAAAATTATTTTCGGAGCCCCAAACACAACACTGAATCCACTGTAGTTCTGGAACGGCTTCATTGCGAAATCATCGTACATGCACCTTTCTTCATTAACCAATAAACCCTTTTGCGCGCCTCCTGACACAGCTGAGGCGGAAAGGATCTTTTCCTTAGCTGGCCTGATTTTAAGTGATTACAGAAAGACCTTGACGACAGAAAGTTTTGAAATGTTGCTTTTTCTCAAAATTAACGTCCTGATGATTGAATTCAGCCGTTGAGCTCAGTTTAATACGCAGAATTCACTCATTATTTGCACTATCCTCATGCACTATTGAAAATGATACATAAATATTATTGGCCATTTTTGCTATCGTATGGAATATGTACCGAAGTCAAAGTCAGAATTTTTACCGAATTTCCCGTTTCAACCGTGTTTATCGAAAAAAAATGGGAAAAAGTTTTGGTAAAAAAATTTACCGGAAAGAATTTCCCGCACACCCCTGGTGCAGACCCAAAATGGATGTTGACCACTCAGGGTTCTGCGCGAGATATGAGGCGACGCAGTTGGGCTTTCGTCGATTTTCCAGGTTTTCCAGTGGTTCAAAATTATAGAAACAGTTTTTCAATGTAAGTCTGTCTCCTTGTTCAAGGCCTGATCTGATTTTCATTGCATCTGAAGCGGCCAATAGCGTCTCGAGAACTGCAGTCTGGCACGAGTTACAGGACTATGGTCTGATCCCGCTCGGTGCCAACATTTTTGCAGGCAAGCACGTGAACATCCTATTCCTCTGAAAATTTTCCTATAGCGAAAATCCCGTTTAAAGAGCAGAGTTAAAAATAGCTCTGCATGTACACTTCGTTTATGATAGTCTAGCTGGGGCGGCATGCACAAACGCAAGTGTTACGAAGGGGGGGGCACGTGTTAGGGCTTCTGCGCTTTTTTATGATTTCCCTGTGAGTGCTGGAGATAATCAATAATCAGTTCTCGCACTGCTATAATCAAATGTACAGGCCACAAAACGGCCAATGTCTCACCGTCGACTGCGTACCACGCGCTGCGCGACCGCACGTGCGTCGGAAGCAGACGGGTTTTGGCCGCCGCGCGACGAGTTTCGGACGCCGCGCGGCGGCTAAAACTCGTCGCGCGGCGGCCAAAACCCGGCTGCTTCCGACGCGCGTGCGGTCGCGCAGCGCGTGGTACGCAGTCGACGGTGAGACATTGGCCGTTTTATGGCCTGTACCCACGCCCCAAATCCTGTCCCGACCTCTTCGTAACACCCGCGTTCGTGCATGCCATCCCTGGTCTCCCATAGGATGTTCAAACCCCTAACTCCATTTGAACCTCGAACCCCTCCCCCACCTAAGAGGTCTCACACTCACTATCAGAGCACAGCTCTTTGGTTGAATACTAATCTTAAAGTCGGTGCATTGTATTTTGAAGCTATCGAATTGTGCATCCCTGAACTTGCTCAAGCTGAGACCCGCGATGGATTTGTTCTCGGGGTTTCGGGAGTGTATCCTGTTGTAGCCTCGCTAGCGTTCCGCTTACATCTATTTATCCAATAACAGTGTCTTTTGTAGATAATGAACATGCACAAACAGAAATTCTGTTCTAGAAGCATTGTGCCTCGCAATTATCACGTTTTCTTTTCAGGGGCGTCAGCGGATCAGCTCAGTCAAAAACACATTCGTGTCGTGAAGTCAATCGGTAGTGGTCTCACTTCAGAATGTTTCAAGTGAAAATTCTACTTCTGATATAACTCACTTGCAGGTGGATACGGAATTCATAACGTGGGAGGGTACCATGGAAGGCCAGGTAGGATATCTTCCTCAGATTTAGTTTAGTGAATGGTCGGGCTGCAGAACTCCATCGTCGCTCGTGATCGAAACCTGGCTGAACGGTGGTGTCGCGAACGTCGTATTGTTGCAATGATCGCATACCGTCCATTCGCTCGACTAAATTCGACAAAATGACTTCACATATGGTGATGTCTGTGTAAGTTTTCAGACAGTCGTTAGAGAATCAGTCCATGTGTTTTTTACACATTCAGATAGCCAAGGGCACAAGTGGGAGATCCGAAACAATACGATATACAGAGATGGAGCTCCATTTTTAAGCAGAGGTACTTACTATATTTTCTCTATTAGAAGTACACCCCTTAGTAGAAGTACACAAAAAAGGAGGGCTGAAAATTATAAGTGGACCCTCATTTTGGAGCACCCTTCTATTAGTAGCACATTTCAAAATAAGGCAAGGAATAAAAATTTAGATTCTAAAACAGTGGTACAGCTTACAAAAGGACGATAATTAACGAGTGTGCAAGCGATGACTCAATGAGATTTGAATCGCTGAACTTTCATGGTTGTTGATTGCGAAAATTAAAGTTTTGTTATCAAAAATTCCACAATGAGAACTCCAAAAAACGCTGAAAATAGAAATACACCCTCTGTTTGAAGTACACCTAAAATCCAACCCAAAAAATAGAAGTATATGTACTACTCAAAGTGAAAATATGGTACTTTGATACTTTCATGGTCCATCAGATGATCCACCTTACCATCACTATTCCTCGATATGTGATGCGCAAATTTTAGCGACTTATACCGCGTTGCTGACCGCGGTCCCCAAAATGATTTGAGAACGATTCGGATCATCTAAATTCACACAGTCACGGTGGTGTTTCTACGTTCTGACACGGAGACTCCATCCGTCATGGGTCCTCCGTAGTGATTGAATGGCCCAACAGCGCATCAAGATTTCCCTTTATTGCCACAGATCTCTTGAAGGCTATTTCTGCTCCCGGTAAGAAGCTAGTATGCCTTTCAAAAATGTTGCCGTTGTCTAGTCTTGAAAAGACATCCATCTAGGGATGGTGCACTGTCCACAAGGCATTGGAAATCATTTTATTTGCCGAACCAGATCTTAGTAGTGTAAGGCCATTGTTATACCTGAAGTTTGCGACCGCGACAGGTGCGGTCAACTGTTACAAATCGTGTCGGGACCAGACCCACACAGTAGAAAAATGCTGTCGCAAGAACAGTTTGCAGCACCTGTCGCGGTCGCTGGCTCGAAAGGGGATGTCATGCCTGAAATGTGGAAACCGTGCGGTAATCGGTCGCTGTCGCGGCTGTCCGTCGCAGTGCAGTGCACTGCGACGGGTGTCAGCGACAGCGACCCAGCCAAATCCGGCATCGTGCCGGGTGTTTCTTGGCCCTGAGCGACAGCGACGGCTGGCCCTCAGCGACAGCGACGTAGCAGTGCTCTGCGACCGCGGCAGGCCTGTCCTGGGGTATAACAATGGCCTAATACTCTGCAGGCAGGAGAGCGGCGTCAAACATCAGATTACCCCGTTAAAATACAGAAAAGGGCCAGTTGCTTCTCGAGTCGATCCGGAAACTGTCTATTCACCACGTCTCTATCGCGATATTTCGAAAGTGATGTTCCACCCCATATTCAGCACTCTTCGTACATAGACGTATCCATTCACTGGGAGGGGTTGTGTGCCGGACATTACACGGCGTTTTCGATTCGACGTAATAGCCCGCCGTGTGTTAGTAAGGACAGGGACCTCTGAATTTCTTAAGCTGGCCCTCTGGTGAAAAGGAGGAACAGAGAAGTGACACAATCAGAGATGGCTGCATATGGTTTATCAGGTTCTCAGGTCAACTCGTGTAAATCGCGTGGCGAGACGACATATAAGCTTCTCATTTCAAGAAGTAACGCAATATCGACACACCAAGGTCTCCCTTCTTCTTTGCAGCCGCAGAAGGGTTTTTGTCATAGGTTCAAGAACCTTGCGACCGAAGTTGGATTCAACCACAAATCCATTGTCGTCAGTGAGGTGGGCCTATTCGGACAGTCGAATAGATGTGCTAAGTGTGGCCAGAATTATTTATTTATTGTGGCCAATTACAGTTTCGGAAACCAAGGTGAACAACAGATGAAAAAGTGTGATTGGCCTTATAGAAAAGCATTAGGATGAATAGTGATTGACGCCCATTTGATACGGGAACATTGCGCTGCGCACAGAAGTCTTGTCTGAGATGGTAATGTTAACGTATGCGGCTCCACATGTTGGACAAATGTGTTTCACAAGTGCCACAAGCCTATTGACCTGCTTTGGCGTTCTACTACCTACCAGGCGGTAGCCCAGCAAGGCGGCAAGCAGAAGACAAGCGGCAGTGAGAGAGTCCGCCTGTATTGAAGCCCTAGATCAAAACTTTCAGAGTAACACTTCAGCTCAAATTTTCCGTTATTTAGGTCATATTGGGGCTTCAATGTTTTCGCAAACAAATGGACATGCAGAAACCATCAGAGCTCATAAAAACGAACAAAAAAAGGAGAACAAAACGAGGTGAAGTGAATAGGCTTTCGGTGAAATATATCGAGGGAGAGTGATTGCAAGAGAAGTGGATGATGAGAATTATTATGAATAGACTGAAACGGGAACGGTGGCTAGAAAAATCCTTTCTGTCTTAGATTTTCTTCTAGTTTGCCGCTAAAACTTCCTGGCGTCGACGAAAGTATTATAGATAATGGCAACTGATTCCAAGTGCTGGAAGCTCGGACCAAAAACGACTCTAGAAACAGATTGGAGTGTGCGGAACCTGTAAAAATACGAAATGAATGACCTCTAGTTTTCCGGTTGAATGCAGAAAAAGCAAAAACATCGTCTCTGTCAATGTCAAGGTAGTTCATTACAATTTTGAACTAAAGGTTCTAATCATGAATCACTCTTCTAAATTGCAGCGAGGTAGCACCTAATTGGGACAGGCGCTCTTGGTAACTGACTTCATACAACCCGTTTCTTGCAAATACCCTTTTTGTGAACCTCCTTTGAACCCTTTCAACTTTCTGAATATACACTTGTTTTGAAGGGGACCAAATTGGAGTACAATATTCGAGCAGCGGCCTTACATAGGTGGTGAAAAGCTTGAAAAGTGTGGCCGCGTTTCGAGTTTGAAAAGCCCTAAGTATAAAGTTAGACTACGTGTAAGCGGATGCCACTATTTTCTCAATATAGCCCTCGAAAGAAAGAGAGTCGGAGTAAACAATCCCAAGATCACGCACCGAGTCGACAATACGAAGTTCGCGGTTACCCAGCATGATTGGGGACACACATGGATGACTACTACCAATGCACATTACAACGGTTTTATCATAGGAGATGTCGAGTAACCATTTTTCGGACCAATCAAGCACAACATCTGAAGCCTGCTGAAGTATGTGGGAATTATTGAAAGAAAACAATTTGGAGTCGTCGGCATAGATAGAACACTCAACTCCCTGCGGAATATATTTTGGCAAATCAATAATGTAAAGCAGAAACATTCACGGTCCTAGGCAGGTGCATTGGGGGACATCACTAGCAGTTGGGTAAGTATCGGAAAAAAACCCCATTGATGAAAACCTTCTGAGTGCGTCCGCTCAGAAAAGATTGAAGAAATTTCAGCACACAACCGTCTATACCATAAGCTTTGATTTTTGCAACGAGGAGGCCAAGATGAGTAGAGTCAAAAGCTTCCGAATAATCCAAATAACATGCTGTAATATATCCACGTGAGTCCACTGTCTTCTGCCACTTGGGAATCGTTGTAATTAATGCCGTAATGGTGGACTTTTTTGCTAGGAATCCGTGTTGCAACTTTGTAATTAGACTATTTTCACGAAGGCAATCATAAAGTTGTTCACAAACAATGCGTGCAAGAACTTTGCTAGTGGATGAAGTCAGACAGATTGGTCTATAATTCTTAACATCTGTTTTATCCCCTCTTTTGAATATCGGCTCCACAAAACTGTCCTTCCATAATGAAGGAACCTCACCATGAAGAAGACACCAGTTGAAAATAAGTGTAAGCGCAGGTGTTAACCCAATAGCTGCCTTTTTCAAGAAAATATACGGGATGTTTTCTGGTGAAGTGGAGTATCTGGGTGGAAGGCGTAGCAAAGTCGTGTAGACTGTTTCACTGGTGATGTCTAAAAAGTCGATTTTTGAGGAAGTGAACGCGGGGCAATTTTCGTCATTGTGGCAGGAATGATGTTTGTAAACAGACTTGAAAAATGTTGAGAAAACTCTCGCTTTCTTCAGCTCAGTGTTGCAGGGTTCACCATTGGTATGCAGGATAGATAGAATACTGTTTTTCAGCTTTAGTTTTCTGTTGATGAATTTGTAGAACCCCTTTGAATCACGAGAAGAAGCGACTTTCTCTTCTTTGCGCAGATTAAGCTCCCATAGTTCACGCTTCAATCTCCTAGAAAAACGGAAATATGTCTGAATACCAATGCTGGAACGAGCATGGTATAGTCTCGAGACCTTCTGCGCAAGTTTTCGAATGAATGAGGGATAGCGAAATTCAGTTTGATTCCGTGACTTGATTGGAATAAACACCTCGATCAGCCTTCTACAATACTCTAGAAAGATATGGCAACATTCATCAGCGGAGTTGCAATGTGATATGATGTCGCGCCAATTGATACTCAAAAGTTACTAGCAAGTGGCAGAGTAGTTGCCATTGGAGTAGTCAAAATAGAAGGAGTTGGAAACGGGATTGTTGACTTCCAAGCAAATTTCGAACGAAACAGTTCTGTGGTCTGAGGTGGAGAAAGGCGCGAGAACACTCACATCTTGAATAATTTCCTGATTGTTAGTTAAAACCAAATCCAGCGTGTTTTCACCAAGTGTAGGAATAGTAACAAGTTGGGAAAGTGAATATTCCTCACAAAACTGACGGAACTCGCGGGCGGATCCATAAACCTTGTTAGTATCTCTCGTCTCGCTCCATTTAATTGTGGGGAAGTTCATATTTCCCAGGACTATACTGTTTGAATTTTCGCTGATAATTTCCGAAATATACGCTAAGGCATCGTGAAAATGAAGGGCTTAACATGTGGGGCTGTGGTACAGCAGAATTATGTAGGTAGAAACAAATGTGGTATAAATGTGCAAAATTAAACACTGGCAGTAGGAAGAGATGTTTCTTGAGCTAAATAGATGGTGAGAGAGACTGCTTTGAACTAAAGCTAAAACCTCACCACCTGGTGTAGAGCTCTCTCTATCGCATCTGGGGCGGCATGCACGTACGCGGCGGGTTAGGTTGGGGTTAGGCAGGGTTTAGAGCGTCGGCACGTTTGATGATAGCAGCGCGAGGGCTAAAAGGGGGTTAGGCTAGCACTGAAAAATCGTTCCCTCGCAAACCCTACGTAGGAGGGTGGGGCCGCCGAAACCCCGTTGACACCCCAACTATTGATTATCTCCAGCACTCGCACAGCAATGATCAAACGCGCCGACGCCCCAAACCCTGCCTAACACCATCCTAACCCGCCGCGTACGTGCATGCCGCCCCAGGGGGTCAGGACACAGCGTGGAATCGTGTATAACATCTGGCTTGCGCCACGTTTTGGTGATGAAAATCATAAGAGGGTTGGTGGAAAGCAAATAAAATAGATCGGGAAGCTTATTGCATATGGAACGCGCATTAAATAGAAAAACTCTTCAAAAAATTGGATTGAGGAGACAGTTGGGGACATGCTGTATTCAAGGAACTACTAACGGAAAAGGGGACCGGAAGAGTACCAGGGCTAGGTGGGAGGCGAGTAGAAATTTCATTGAGCTAGCGCTGAGATGAATCTCCCAAGGTTTGAATATGAACCTGCGAACTATCGACACTGTCAAATGTAGCATTCAAAACAACCGACTCGTTCGCACCGGGCACTGCTAGATTTCTACCAGCATCCGGGCATCTAGGTAGTTCCCGTGGAGACCTAAGCTTGACAATGTCGAAATCACGCACGATATAAGCCAGTTTACCTTCCCTACATAGCGCTCCGGTCTCCTGCTTCCTTACGCAGCTGCCGATCCAAACTCAATTCCTCGGGGGTGTAGTCCCTTCGGGCGAACGAGTGAACAAAGTGCTGAGTAAGGCTTTGCCTCCCACTTCGCAAATGGGCGAGGAGCGAGTCCCTCAGGCTTTGGTTATAACGTTAATTATCCGCCCACGAGTTCCGACTGTACGCGGTTTCCCAACAGGGTAGCGATGGCACGTGATGTGCCCAAGCTCAAACTCACGTGCGAAATCCTCATTTCCAGAGGTAAAAACGGCCGTCTTGAGGATCCCGCGATCAAATCGACGGGTTGACTCCTCGCTTCCCTGCTCATCGATGCCCACCCAAGTGATCATGCGCAACTTCTCATCGATCTTTTGGCTGTCCGCCTTAACCCTCACTATAGTAGAATACAACAGACTTTTCTGCAAAGACGGAGACTCACTGGACGAATTCACTTTGGACACTAAGTCAGCTAACCGAGAAAGAATAGAGATTTGAGATTGCTGAATATTCTGAAATTGCAAAACAATGCGGTCAAAGGATGATGACAAAATGGTCTGTAAATTACACGAATAAGAGTCAAATTTTTTAATCAGCTTACTTGCCCATAGCGGGCGGCATAACGTCTCCAGGAGCCATAGCAGCAGTAGTCGAAGTAGTAGTCGCTTTCCTAGCAGATTGCCTGGCCATGATAGTAGTAGTATCAGTATTGGTGAAAGTCGGCAGAGAGGGTAATGTTAGCGGCCGCTCACCGTGCAGGCAGACGATGCTTACCACAATCCGCACACTCGTCAGGCTTACTGCTGTCGATCCTATGCAAGTATGACATCAGCATAGGGGAATGCCCGCAGCGCAGCGAGGCGAGGGAACATCTAGCCAGCCTACCGAGTTCCATCTCGGTGTTGCTGACTTCATGTGGTGCGATCCCCAATATGGGGTTGACAGCCACCCTATGTACTCAAGCGATCCCTGACGAAACGGGTGTTCTCCGCGCGTCAAAGACGGAGGCGATCCAATTGGAAGTCCGTCCATCTTTGTATATTGACTTTCTCGGGAGCATTCGCAAAAGGCCTTCTGATATCTCTCACACACACAGGATTCATAATCCTTATTAATGGGTGATCAGGCTGCTTGACGATATTAATAACCAGTTGCTGCGCCTGGAGTTGATAGTGTTCCTTAACAGGCAGAATACGGGCTTCAGCATGAAGATACTTCACTGGAGTGCTCTTTGCAAACCCAATGGCAATCCGAATTGCAGCGTTTCGAACTCGCTGCATCTTTGTCCACGATGAACCCGATACTATGTGTTGCCATACCGGTGCTGCATACTCCAGCGCCGGCTGCAAGATTGCCTTGTACGTGGTCAGGATCGTCTCCTTACGGCTTCCCCACGACGTACCTCCCAGAGCTCATGAGACGTTGAGCTTATCTCTCACTAAAGCCTGTTTCTGCTCAGTATTTTTATGGAACTTAAGCGAAGGATTCAATACTAGACGAAGCAGCTTCGGGAAACGTGCTGCAGGCAGACCATCGTCTTCTCAGTTTACAACGGGGTGAGCACAGTGTTCCTTATGGTCAGTGGAGAAAACAGACACAGATGATTCAGCGGCAGAGACAGTGAGCATCTTATCATCGAGAGAGCTCTTCAGGACGGCGAGGTAGCTATTGATCTTGCGTGCAGTTACATTAATGTCTCTGTCCCGGCACAAGCTGGTGATGTCATCCGCATACGCAACGACTTTGATGTCACTTGGTGGGACGGGAAAATCTTCAAGGTGAAGACTGAACAGCGCAGGCGATATGACTCCTCCATGAGGGACACCGGCAGCGATTGGGACGCTATTAAAGACATGTCCCTGGAACAGCACTTTTGCTCGGCGCCCTTTGATGAGTGCGGTTATCCATCGCTTCTGCCAAGGCGAGATGGTGGACCTCAATAGCTTCTTAGACAGTACGCCCAAGTTGACAGAATCAAAAGCTTTCGTGAGGTCCAAGGCTACACCAACAGTGCGTTGAGGTTTATAGGCGTTGAAGCCATCCAAAACATAGCTCACAATCTCCAGTTTGTTATTATGCTCGGCAAGCTCCTTCACGACCAGTTTCCCAGCAACCTTGACAATTGGTGATAAGATACTTATTGGCCTATATCCTTTCGCTGTGGATGGCGATTTACGAGGCTTGGGCAACGGAATGACGCTTGCCATTTTACAGTCTTGGGGTAGGATGCACGTGCGAAATGAAGTGTTGATGACGTCAGCCAGGATTGGCATAATCTCACCCGGCAGTCTCTTCAATACCGCTGGACTATTGCCATCCGGCCCTATAGCCTTCGAGTTGCGCATCTCTTTTACCACCTTTTCAATCTGCGCGGGCGTCACTGCTTCTGCTTCGTTCATGAATGGCAACTTACAGAGCTCTCTAAGAGTCAGTCGATTCTGTTTCCTTCTCTTAGCCTGAGTCATGAAAAAATTCTTTCCGAGAGCAGTTGCAGCCTCCTTGCTCTTGCCTGAGATCTTTTTTAGAACTTTCCAAGTTGATGCTCCGTCACTCTTGCAATTCATCTTCTCCGTGAATTTCTCCCAAAACTCCTTCCTGTGCTTGTCCAGATCTCGCTTAATCTCGCTATCCAGCTCAGCAATGGTCGGATCCAGGTGATCTGCGACTCTCTTTGCGTCCCTTGACCTTATCTTCTCCAACATTTCCCTAGTGACATTGGGAAAAAAGGTCTTAACTCGGCCCTTCGGAATGGCGGCTTCCGTTGCCTTGCGAATCGCGTCCGTCAAGTGACATTCTTTCTGGTGCACGTTTCCATTCCATGAGTAGCCATCCACATGACGAAGTGCCACCTCACTGAACAAGCGCCAGTCTGCAAGGCAAAGATTAAGATAAGATCTTTTACGGATACCTGAATAAGGAGCAAGAGAATTAGAGAGATCGATATGGACAAAGATGGGGGTATGATCACTGTACAGAGTTGTAGTGGTCGACCAAGAGCAGGCGCTAGAGAGATTAGAAGATACAAGAGAGATGTCTGGACTAGAGGATCGGCCGTTGGCCGGGAGACGGGTGGGCTGACCATCATTGAGAATGGCCAGATCACACTCGTCCGCCGATTCTTCAACGTCTTTTCCTCAAGCGTCAGTGTCAAGCGATGAGCAGAATGTATGAGCATTGAATTCGCCTGCAAAGACAACAGAGGGTGAAAGGAAGCAGTCGCACAACTGCTTGAGTAAGGGAGTAGGGTCGTAAGATTGGGGACAGGGTGTGGCAGGAGGAATATGTATGGTAAAAAGAGATAAAGGTGTTTTAAGAGGGGGATTGATAGGTAGGTACTCGAGAGTACTGTCCTTGGGGGTGTTTGGTATGAGATGAGAGGGTATATTTAATAATACGAAAGTAGAAACTCCTCCGCCGAGAGATGACCTTGGAGCATGATAAGCAGTGTAGCCAGGAATGTTAGGGTGACGAGCGTTAGCGGAAGGAGACAGCTCGGTTTCCTGAACTATAACGATATCAGGATGATGAGTACGTGCGAAAAGAGAGAGTTAAGACAGCTTGGCTCGAAGGCCGTTTAGGTTGATATGTGCAATAGAGAGGGGGCGGTTGGTGAATGAGAAATCAGAGTTGCTGGGGCAGAGCACAGAACACAACGGAAGGAAGAGTCGTGATGCCTCACAGATCTGAGACCCGAACAGGAAAGATGCACCCACCTTTGGCATCCGAAGCACTGGACGCTGGTATTTCTCCAGGTAACATCCTTGCCGCATGTGGCGCATAGGTACTCCTGAGCGGGTCCCTGATTCCTCTCGACGCCGGTCATTTGTAGTAGAATCTTTAAGAGAGCTGCGACCAGCCAGCACCACCCCATGACAAAAACCCTCTTCGCGGAGGGGTTGACATCGGTTTGCACGGAGGTGGTCTTCTTCCTCCACGCTGCCACGGCACGAACGTATGACATCTCGGCAGCACACATGAAGGTAACCAGGAGCTGTCTTTTTGGAGACAGTTTTCATCTCTAAAAAAAACTACCTACCTGTTGCCCACGATGACGGAGATTCTCTCACATAAACGGGTCGACGTCCTTGTTGCGATCTTAATAAGTGCCTTGGTTTACTGTCGGGCTAGAACAGCGGTCAGTGGCGTAGGAATAACAGCGGCAATTCAAAATAGTGACGGCAGAGCTACAAAAGAGTGACGAAAAAGTTGAGGGCTGTGAGAACAGGGCTTCAGGGTTCTGAGGACAGAGATGCGGGTGAACAGAATTATCACTTCGCCACTCCCAGTCGCTACCATTAAGAGGGGATATGGAGAAGGCTTGAGCCGGTCGAGAGCTTCGTCCCCTCCAGGGTGAGAGTACAGGCCCATCTTTTAAAAAGGGGTTTCTCCTGGCCCACTGTCCCCCTTGTCGCACTACTGACTCACTTTCATTTGGAACCAAATCATCTCCATCGGTTATTTTCTATCAAATAAAAGCCCCGACCAGATTGGATGTTTGTACTAATCATGGTACTGGAGCCATCAACTGCTTTAGAAAAGCTTATCACCTCTGATACAGTTTTTCGAACAGCTCATAAAACCTTTCATGTGCTTCAGAGGATGCGTTGAAAGATACTAGAGGCACAGTCCAACTTCCGTATAGTTTTCCCATTCTGATGCTCTTCTCGAAGTCATTTTCGCGCTGATCAAGGTGATGTCTTTGAAATCCCTCTAAACCCATTACGGAAGGAGTTATGGCCCTTCGAAAATGGCAAATTTGAACAACGAGAATCTCGTGGACGAGTTGTCTCGAGTTTCTTTTTTTTTCTTGCCATACTCAATGATTGCGCTGAACCAGACTGCACTATAAAGCTAGTCAAACAAAAGAACAAAGGTTTTGGTCAAACTCCATGGCGCGTCTCGCTCCTATTGGGACCGAAAGCCCGGGAGTGGTCGCTGGGAATGAGTGCTGATTCGGGGGCGGAGGGAGTTGGTGCTCCATGTTTTCGAGCTTCCTCTGGGGCGGCATGCGCGTATAGAAGTGTTAAAGGCAGTGTTCACGATGAAAATCTTTTTTTCTGTCCCCTTCCCCCTATCTCGAAAACGGTCCCATGCTGATTCCAATGATGTCTCTGAAATCGTACAAGACCTTTTGGGAACGGAGTTATCGTCCCTCAAACATTGAGCTAAGAAAACATGGTGGACGAGTCGTCTGAGACTTGTAACTTCCGTCTTTTGCAGCCGATCTATGCGAGCTGAACTGAGTAAAGAGAGAAGCTGCGAAAGAAGGGAAGAACGGGGCCAATGATTGGAAATCATCACTCATCTCACGATCTCGAGCATTCATTTGTTCACGTCGGTGGGCGTGTGTTGCGCTTTTGGGGTTCGCCTTGCGCTCGAAGTGGGAACTTCGAGCTCTTTTGGAGCGTTTTACGGGTCGTTTCCATGCGTTCTTTCGACGTCAACGTTACAGTGTGCCCCTCCACTACCCATTCCGAGTGAAAACTGAAACACATTTTTTATCGTGAGCACTGCCTTTAAGAAGGGGATGGGGCAGGGTTTGGGCGTGCGAGCAATGTTCCTCGATTAGATGACTCCTGAACGAAAAAGGTTTCTTTCGACGTCGCAGTGGGAGTTGTACTGCGTGCGGAGAGCTGATTTTCAGCTGTAGCTCTCATTGCGTTCCTTTGCAGTCTCGTTACTCTCGCTTGTTCCTCAGCAAGGAAACTTGGACAGTTGCCCGTACACAAACTGATACTGTACTACCGCTTTGCATCACTAGCCGCGTGGCGTCTGCTACGAATTGAGGGCGGGCTACATGGGTCCCGCCGCGAAAGTGCGTACATTACTACACCATGGTATTAGTGGCACCAATTAATCGGCTGCGATCAAGTAGTAACTCCTGCTACGGTTCATGTGCACGTGCGTTTCCTTCACATTTGTACTGATTTTCTGCTCATAGTTTGATCTTCTTTCATGAAGGGTTGCATTCTAGGTGCCTGATATGTATTAAGTTTGTGTGAGGTGGAGTTGGGACTTTGACATTAGCTTGCGTTTTCGGAGTGATTTACTTCGTAAATTCAACAAAAATGTAAAGCTCAAAGAGCTTTATTGGAGACGAACCCAATCTGAGAGCTAAAAATTGTCACAAATACGAAGAAAGTAAAGGAATGCTTTCCGAGATATAGGCCCGTAGTAAACTCACCACTCAATCAGGATTATCTGAGTGGGGGATAAGACGTGCACGAAATGATTTGGCCAGGGCACACAATCAGACGAGTGCGAAATTGTACCGAGTGACCGATTGCATTCGAGCGGTCGGTCTCGGAAATCCTTTTACTCAAAGCAGTTATGTCCCGTTGTGTGTGTGTGTGTGTGTGTGTGTGTGTGTG